>NW_006499827.1:1793086-1808519 GCF_000471905.2 Amborella trichopoda
ATATAAGAAAAAGATCTTGCACAACCATATACGTACTGTAGCATATATATATAGGAAAAAGTTCATGTACGCCCATGTGCGTACTACTACAGTAGACTCCCAACGGCCCAAATTGAATCTGGGTTGAACTGTTGATCACGACCTCATTTTGTGTTTGAATTTTAATTTTTTTTTTATAAATTCAAATTACTTGAATTTTTAGGCATGTCTTCTTAAAAAATAGGCAAATCTAATAAAAAAATCAAAAAAATATTTTACATGAAATAAATTGACCAAAATACCCCCAAAACATTTCGGGGAAATTTCGGTTGATTTATGTTTTATAAATTATTTTTGTGATATTTTTATTAGGTGCGTTTTGATGAGAAGAACACACGCCTAAAATATTAAGTAATTTGGATTTGTAAAAAAAATAAAATAAAATTCAAACATGAATTGAGGTCAAGGCCATCTCGTGACCGTCAGATTGGCCCATATTCAATCTGGGTCGTTGGGCATATTCTTACAGGTACACCCGTCAGCTTATTATAGCATCTTCTATATATATATATATATGGAAAATGCTGAGATTAGCCCACTAGCTCATATGAACATATGAGCCTAATGGCCCAGATTGAATTTAGGTCGATTTGACGGTTACGACCTCATATTGTGTTTAAATGTTTTTTTTTTTTTACAAATCCAAATAACTTGAAATTTTAGACATTCATTCTTCTCATAAAGGCACAATTAATAAAAATATTTAAAAAGTAATTCGTAAGAAATAAATTAACCAAAATACGCTTTGAAATTTTCAGCGGTATTTTAGTCAATTTATTTCTTATGAATTATTTTCTTGATATTTTTATTAGATTATCCTATTTTCAAGAACACATGACTAAAATTTTAAATTATTTGGATTCGTAGAAAGAAAAATTAAAATTCCCCTGCCTAGTCGGCCTTTGTTCTTGGCTGCTTTTAATACATTGAATTTGTTAGAAGAAATGCTTTTATAGGTGAACGGACCATTCTTGCAAATATTCGCATTGTGTTAGAGTGAGCCATGTTCTCACTTTCCAATATAATAATCATGGTAGAAGGAAGAAATGTTCATAATTAATTCCAGACTACGTCTTATACCTTTGCAATCTTTAATATATCTTGTACATTAAATATCTGTGTGAACAAATGGTCCTGTTAATATTGGTAATACATTGTAAGGGAACATTTTGTGATCTTTGACAGTTGAATAAACTTTGATATAATGGAAACACTTTGATATAATGGAAACCAGGTGATTTCCTGTTGGAGAAGTTCACCTCACTGATCAGGATATTATTTTATTGTGCATATTTGCAGTTTTTTTGAAGTACTCCTTGTGGCAACATTTGCATCATCCCAAAAATCATGTACAACTTTTTCAAATACTTGGCACATGTAAACGACGTGAGCGAGCAAATATATTAGCTCTTCCAAAGCATGCTTCCTAAATGACTCAAACCAATAGTTAATGCTGACACCACTTTTGGGCGCTTATGTCCTCAGTGATTGAACTGACGAAGTGTTTATGTAATTGATGAAATGAAGTCCATTTGTAAATGTTGACCTGATATATACATGTATGTAGTTCTCATCAGTTGTTGCTTTAAACTGTCCCACTTTGATCTAATCAGTGTGGTCTTTGAGGAAATTCCCTATTATTTGGTTGAAGTTAACATTGTCACTTACAATTGTATAATTGATGCATGTGCCAAGGCAGGATGCTCAAAGATATGGAAAAGTCTCTTAATGCCTACAATATATTTATACTATGAATTGTTATATCTCAGCTTGCGGTAACTATGGACCGATTGAAGAAATTTAGAAGTGGTATGATGAATTTCGTCGTATTGGTTGTCGAGCCATTCATTCAGACTCTGAATTTTTAATCAAGTCTTATGATAGAGCTACCATGCATCAGAAAATGATGGTTAGTAATGGATTTTATGAGGAGGCAGTATTTCTCACCAACAACTGTGACTTTAATAACAATAATTGAAATAAAGTTGTAAGATACTAAGAAAGAAAGTTAAATTATCTACTCGTGTTATGCTGGTCCATTTGCCTCATTTTATCTTCACCTCACATTCACGAGTAAATAAATTGCCAAGTAGAGAGTTGTGAAGTGCACGTGAGTTAGAACTAAGAAACAAAATATAATTGCTTTCAAGGAACACATAGCTTTTGAAATTTATGCATGTCTAGTTCTAGGTGCTACTCCTTGTTCCATGGAGAAAGAGTAGGTGTTCCCTGGGTGGCTTTTAAGGATCACGACCACTATTGTTATTATTATTTTCTATCCCATGGAATATTTCTAATTGTTGTTTGTTGATTTACTACACACTGGCAATTCTGAGAAGAAAATGGCAGCATATGTTCTAATTTTCTATGTTCCAACTCAAATTTTTTTGGTCCGCTTTTCTTCCCATTATTATTTTGTATATATTTTTCTCGTTACAGTTTTTTAATAGTGATGGTTTCATGCTCAAATACTGGGTTGAGGGTTGAGTAATATAATGGATGGAGACACATTGATACAAAAAAAAGAAAGAAAAGAAATGGGTGGAGATAAGTTGAACCAAGGGGCTCCTATTTGGTTTATGATGAACTATTGTTATGGGTAATGAGTGAAATGGAGCTTTATAACTCACTTTATAAGTGGATCTTGCATTTGATTTACCAGCATACATTGCTGAAAAAGAAGGCTTACTAATTTCTAAGATGACAGAGTATAAAGGACAACTTTGTAAGGGATACAATGTGAAGTTGACAACCCTTTTCTCTACTACTGCCTCGTGGACTCGTAATGTAAAGTGAATTATATGTTTCAGTTAATTTATTCTCCCTGAGCCTTTGAGTTAAAATTGAATGTAGAATTTTTCAATTAAGGTTTAGTTCTTATTAAATATTTTCTCTTTCTCTCTCTATTTTTTAAATTTCGCAGGTTTTGTTCTATATTTGTTGTGGCTTCTTGCTAGCAAGGCTAAATAAGATCCATATCTAGGTTTCTTGTAGTGGATTATATGAAAGCTCAGGATCTGGGCTTTTTTTGTTTTTTTTTTGTATCAACACAAAATAATACATTAAATAGGGAAAGAAAATATGACACAAAAACTAAGAGCCTCCTAATGAAAGATCGTTATGATCAGACCTAAACTGCTTAAACTAGACACTACACTGATGACTCAAAACCTATACATGTTTAGTTGTTCCCATAGAAACTTCCTTGTAAAAGTTGGAACTGATACTATCCATGTTTTACTGGGATGCCATGTCTTGGCAAGGCATTCGAGACTATGTTGCTCCTCTGGTACACATGATTAGCAATTTAGACCATACTGGCGCGAGTTTCTAAAAAAATAGCTGTTGGATCGCGTTCAACTAGTTATGTATTATGAAATATGTAAGCCCTAGCAAAACATGTGTGCCTTATAGTAATAGGAAGCTGGACTTCCATGTGTGTCAATAATCGCCAGTTTGAGCTCCTTTGCCAACCTATGTCTGAACAAAAGTCTCAAACATTGGTTGCTGCCTGTATCTCTCTAGATTCCATGAGGGGTAAGCAAGGAGAAAATGATCCATGCCACCTTGTCATCTTGAAGGTCTTTGGAATGATAGTAGGGGCAATTCAATAGTTTGCTAAATAGTTGAGTCTAAACTGTTTTTTGTCCAAGCAAGTTTGGTGCATTATAGTTGGTGTGGGTGTTGACTTAATTCCAGATCAGGATGACTCCATTATTGGGTTAATAATGGTTATCGTTAGGCGTTATTATTGACATCAAAATATAAAATACGAAGCTACACCATGGTCTAGTCTCTCTCTATCTCTCTCTCTCTACTAATTCACCGATGGTTCTTCTACATTGGGGTTGACCATAGGGCCCTTATGCATACATAAATTCAGCCAAAAGAGCTTTAAACCTAAATGTTTTCAAGAATGTAGAACCGGATGTACTATTGACAATAGATTTAATGCTAATCGATCTATTTGCAGGAAAATCATTGTTCTTTCAAGAGACATAAGATATTGAATTACTTTAGGAATACCTGTGTATTCATGTTTGCTTTGGAAAATTCAGCTAAATTATATTTTCTCCTTTACTAGTTCTCTCTCTCTCTCTCTCTCTTTAGTTGCAGGATTCAAACTTGGGATGTACTATTGTAGTCATCAATGATAGTGGATACAAAAACTAGAGCAAATTTTTAAGCCAAAAAACAAGGCAAAATGGACACCTTTAACAAGGCACTTATTAAAACCAAGCTAAGTGAATAAGTTACAATCATTTTACATAACAATTACAATGTATAACCACTGTAAATAAACTCAAATACTAACTCCTTATGGGGCAATTACATATAAAGCAAGACTAGTTTATGAATTACACTTTCACAACACAAATTACATAAACTATGTCCCGAAGCTTAAATACATCATGCAACTAATCTAAACAACATTATAAAGAATAAAATCAGCTAACTAGGGAATTAGAATGCCAAATTAAAATACATAAGCCATGGTTCGAACCCCTTGGGCCAGGGCCACGCAATTCGGCCCTATAAGGACTTAATTTTGTCCCTTCGGATTGTACAAAAGTGGTTCAATCTCACAAGAGTGTCTAATCCAAATAGAAAGAAATTACATGCCTTAAAATCACTTCTTAAGATCTCAATACATTGGCATTATCATCCAAAACATAATGCAAAATGTTTGAATCGAATCGAATAAAGAACAAGAGAGTTATGGCCAAACTACTTACGGTGGTCTCTCGGACCACCAAAACAGTCTTGTATAGAAAGATTATGAACCCCCATAGGTAAAAACGTCATGAAAAAGTTATGAAAATACAGTGACACTCTGAGACTAAATTATTTGATGGGTTTGAAGCAAAGTAATTAAAGGATACTATGCATGATCATGCATTCTTATGCATATAGGCTATAACTCATGAATGACCACACTATGAATAAGCATGATGAAAAGGATAATCAAATGGGGATTCTAAGATCAATGAAACTTTTCTAAATTCAAAACTTCAGCAACTATAGATGACAAGGATATGATCTTATGAGAAAAGAAAATTCAATGGAGTTTATCTTGATAAATGCACACTATGGACTTATGCATAAAAAAGGAGGACTACCATCAAGATCACCATTAATGGAAAGCTAAAATCTGTCTCTCTTCAATTTTCTCTCACAAAACCTTAGAAGGAGGGGAGCAACAATTTTTCAAAAAATTGTTCAAGACTTGAGATAGTTAGGGTTTGAGATCTCATGATATGTTTTTATAACATAGGTGTAACTTTGGATTCAATCAACACCCTTGATGCACTAATCTAAAGGCATATGAGAGGCTAATGTACCTAGCCACCCATCCCCATCCAACCACTAGAATGAAAGGATGAGATTTCATACCACCCACCCTAACCCTAAGTTATGCTACTTTACCATTTTGTCATTGACCCATGTTTTTATTCCAATTATATCCAATATGGCCTTACAAAAATACCCTTAGTTTTTTTAATAATATATTAAATTACATAACCACAAAGGCTAAAGGGCAAAGAAGTAATTGGCAACGCTCACACATGTGGAGATATTCTTCTTTATCAAAGTCAATCACTTTGTAGATCTAAAATTTCAAGCCAATCAATTTAAAGATAATATCCCCTTCACACATGTGTGAGAAGATATTTTTACACTCAAATTTGAAAATGCATTTTCTCATTAATATCAAATAAATAAATTAATTAAACTTCACACATGCCATGCATGAACCATGTGTGAGTTAATTAAGACGTGATAAAAAGGGGGCCTTAATTTATAACATTATATAACAAAATATAACACTATATAACAGGACACCATAACGTAACCCCTTATAAAACAAACAACCAAATACCAATCTAGTCTCCCGCCTAGGGATCAGTGGCTAGCTGGGTGGTGATCCTAGAGTGAGGTGTGGGGTGCCATGTGGCAGCCCTATGGCCACTTGGATGCTACATGGCACTACCAGATCAAGACTAAAGTGGAATTTGAGCCTAACAATATGAAAACCCTTAGTTTTTTTAACAAATAAAATTTCGAAAAATTCTCGAAAATTCACAATAAATATTTAAAGTATTTTTGAGTAATTATTAGGTTTTTTTCACAATTATAAAATCGTACAAAAGGTATAGTGACATCTCGGGCTAATAACTATAGGTATCGGAGTACTCCATTGGGCTAGTCCCGAATGATGTTCTGTCGAGTCTTAGATCGACCCAATAGACCTATGTTCCACAGTCTAAAGCAGGGACACATAATTGGCTATATGAGCTAGAACTTCTGATTATTTGGCTCTCAATGGATTACAGATGTACCCCTATGGGATATGATTCAACTCAATTACAGGGGTCCTCTCAAAGCATATGTGCACTGGCTTTTCTAAACTTAGATAATGCATCTGGAAGAGTGGCTTCCCGTATGAAATAAAAATGCACATGCTATGCCATGGTCTCTTATCAGGATACGGACTTATGTGCAGGGCGAATACTCAATACGTACTCGGGTTCTATTTTTCTCATTTGGATTCTCCAAGCCTTGGCCGATTGCAGCTAAACATGATGCTAACCTATAAAATTCTGACTAGGAGGTGACCATCACACCTCTTTGAGAAGTTGTTTTATCAACACGTGAACTCTCGATTCCTCATGCATACTTGGGGTAAAAGAATCTAAGCTCCATTTCGTAAGACGCCAAGATTTCAATATCTTAATCACTCCCACTGAATGAGAGACTACTGGAATTTAGGCCTTCGTAGGCCATATTTTCAGCAATCAATACCTTAACTGACAAGTTTTAGTGAGTGTGGTGAAGATGGATTGATGGTTGTCCATCTTTTTTGGTGTTTGTTTTACTTTTTTGACAGTAAAAAAGATATTTTATGCAAGGAGACACCAGCAAAAGCTAAAGACAAGAAGCATTGGAAATGAGAAATTGCACATCATTTCAACTGCTTTCAACAAATGAATTGGTATTTCCTCTTAGAATGATTTAGCAAAATTTCCTCTTTTTTTGTCAAGCTTTAGCAAAAGCAAATTATCTCATATAACTTCTGGTTTGGGGGAAAAAAAACAAACAAAAAATAGGAAAAAAAAGCAAACATACATTGTTTTCTTATTTTAAACATGTAGAGAGATGTCATCATAATAGTACACTATGATTTTTTCCTGGGATAACAAACAATTTTACTGACACACGTATAAGACTATGACTACAGATATGTGCATGTTTGCATGTAACAAACAAGCTTACTGACATGCATATAAAATTAAAACTACATATATGTGCATGTTTGCATGCAAATTTATTATCAATTCATCAAACCGACAAAATAGCTAGAAAATTTGTCTAATATATTGTTTGGCTTGAAGAGTTCTTTGCCCTGTATGTTATTAGGCTTGAACAATCCTCACATCTTTCCTCATCATCTTCACATCTGTATAAAGCTCGACCATTCACATAGCACTACATACCTTCACATCTCCACTTCATGTAGGTTTGGGTTTTTCTCATTTCCATGCTGTTCAGTTATGATTTTTCTCATTTCCATACTGCTTGGGTGTGATTTTCCCCATTTCAACATCGCAAATTTCACAAAATTCTCTAGGCTCAAAGGATTGAAGTTCGAATCTTCAATCTCATCCTCCTTCGCCATTAGAAGAAGTTACAAAATTCTAGTCTTCTTCTCTTTTTAGCGACTAATTGGATCAGTCTGACCCAAGAACTATGCGAATGAGGATTGATCTCTTAAGATAAAACTCTAGACAACTTGGGCGTTTGGTAGAAAAATTCTATTGATATAAATCTCTACATGATTTGCCCAGTCCTGGGCAAAAGAATAGAGGAAAAGCAAAAAGGTGGGCTGATGGGAGTTGGGTTTTTTTATTTAACAAGGAAAGAATAAAAAGGATGGGAAATAAATTATTAAGAAAAAGCAATGGGAGATGAATCAATGAAAAGCTAAAGCCTTTGGATGTGAGAGTGATGACCGCAAGTTGTATGAGAGAGAGCGATGACATTCTCTATTTATAATGTTGGAGGCAGAGTTACTTAACCTACCAATTTGGCTGACCATGGTTAACTAACATTGTGATTCATTAATCACTTTTGGATAAGACCCAATTGGAAAAGCAATATGTAAATTGCCTCCTACTTTACCCTTGGCATGCCCATCTCTATTTTCAGTATTTATGCTCTCTTTTATTTAATCTTGACATGCTTGTCTTTATCCATTATTATGCCCTCATTGTAAGTTGCAACTATGAAAGAATAAACTCTACATTGTCAAATTTTAGCAGAGTTGACTTACAAGTAGGATACAGCAAAACGTTGTACAATCTCTCTAAATGCATTGGGACATAAGTGAGTTCTTACTGAAAATAGCATTAGTATTTAATTTGTACCAATCCTCATTGATGGATTCTTGGCATATGTGATCTTTTTCTCATGATAACATTGATTGTTTACTAAAATAGTCTAGCGGTGCCATTTACTTATATTAGGACATTCAAGCTTTGTATGTTTTTCTTGAGGCATTTTGGAGATAGCTGAATTTTCACTAAACACAACATTGATTTGGGGGAAAATATCTTTTAGATGATCAAACCACAACTCCCTAAAAAGTTTGTTAAAAATGCTCGAGTGCCCTTCTTCTAGGTTTGTAACACCAAAAAAACAATTTTAAGTAAAAGATGCATTTGCTATAAGGCATAGGCTCTATAAAAACAAAGCAAAGCCTCATCCCGAATCCTTGTCCGAAAAGCACTTTGGGTATTGAAAATGTCCTTGATGATTCTAAAATTAATTTTCAATACCGACTATGAAATTTGAAACTAAAAGAATAGTACAGATCTTGCAAATTGATAAATGCTTATTTTTAGGGCGAAATGGAAGGTATAGATAATGTTTTAAAATAGATACTATTTTTTGGCTTGAAATCCTAAATTTATTTCACAACCATAATGGTGAGGCTTTACTTATTTTGATACGGCTGTGGCCCTATCAAAACATTTTCTTTACATTTTGATATGTAATTTATTAGAAAATATCATTCATATGGTCTTTCATACTCAATATAAAGTTAAAAGATTAAAATAAAAATATTATTTATATGGTCCAACCACCATAAAAGATCAGTTGTGTTGTTAAATAAACTATTTTACCCATATAGTGGTTACTTTTTAAAATGGATACCTCTCCAAGAAAAAATGCTTAAAATTGCCATTCTTCTAGGATTGTAACCCCCAATCAATCATTGCTCTTCCAGTAATTTGTTATATTTAAGTCATTTGAGCAAAATGACATAAATAAAATTTCAAAACTAGAATATTAATATGAACTAAAAACATTATTATTCTAGATTTGGAATTTGGAACAAGAAACACCATTTTGTAGTTTAGCCCCTATTAAATTAAATGAGTCCAAAGACATAAATACCCTTTCTTTTTTCGAGTTCCAAACTCAAAACATGATGTTTTGAGAAAACTTTGAGTTTGGAATCAGGAACAAGCAGTGGTATTTGGTTAATTTGGCTTGACTAACTTATGTGGCCAAATTACCAAAATGTCATATCTGGTTAAGAGTTCTAAACACAAAAATAGGCACTTGGGTATTTTTGTTAAAATAATTGAGGTTACCAAATTTTAAGAAGTAACCACTTGTTGAGTAAATAATTCCAACTTTGCCCTAGACAGAATGAAAGAATAGCCATTTTTCATTTCTCAGACAAAAAACCTCCAACTAATAACAACAAAATTTAAGGACATTTTGGTCATTACTAAAAAGTTAAGGGTGGCTTTCTAAGAAGTGAGAAGTGAGAGAAATCACTTATTGAAACAAGCTCTTTGGCTTAGTTATTGTTAATGAGCTTTAGTGACCTAAATTAATTGTAGTTAACTAATTCATAATAGGATAAAATATTAGCTAAATAAAAAATATCAAAAAATATGATAAACATTAAATGTTGATTGAAATAGCATTAACAGTCAGTTCATATACAGTTTTCTTACTGTGAGGTTTACTATGTAAAAGTCTAAAAAAGCAACTCACGAAGAGTACCACTTAATGGCCCTTAGACATTTTTATAGATGAATAAGGTTGTGATGAGTGAGGTGGCTCATTGTTTACATGCAACTCCACACCAAAATCTATCTTAGATATGTATTTTGATCCAAAATATTGGGGTCGTAAATCTCAACCATTGCAAAATACATTTTGAAAATTTAGAATGATAATCTTTTGTTATATATTTGTCAACATTGTTTAGTTTAGTTTTTGGTAGGGCCATTACTTTTTGAAATCTATCTTAAAGATGAATTTTGATGCGTTGGGGGATATAGTATTTAAACTACGCCCCTGACACATAAAATACTTTTCCTTTATGATACATAAAAGTACTGCACACATGAAAGATCAAAAAATACAAAATGAGACATTTACACAAGCAAATACATGCATTAAGGGACCACAGGGATTTGGATGTTCTTTTTCAACAGAAGGACTATAGAAGTACAATCAATGTGCACGTTAAGATTTCAATAGGTAGTCAAATTTGTCAATAGAGTTAAGAAGTTTAGTTTTGAGTTCTTGCTAGGCAAAGGACATTTCCAATGGTTAAATATGAATTATTTTCATGCTAGGGAAAAGACGGTTTTAGTGGTTAAAAATAGAATAAAATAAAATCAAAACTTTCTCGTCTATAGTTTTGATAATCAAGGTTATATATTAGTACTTTTGTATCCGTGACTATTTAAACCCAACATTCAGAAAAGAGGTATGATCACAAAGGTCAACTTAAATTAGGTTTTGAGATCTACACTATAGGGGATTTTGATCTAAGAACACCATCACACATCTTGAGCCTAGCTATATTCAATAATATTTAACTATTATTTTAAAATTCAATAGTCCCTGCTTGAGTTCAAGACTCCAACTCCTATATTTGTTTGTGGAAAAAGATGGTTCCTTACCAATGAGACTCGGAATGTTTTTACATATACTCAAGGTATACAAAAAGAGACTTGCATTCTCTAAATTATTAATAAAGTAAGTTACAGTGTCTAAACACAAAAAGAGGCACTTGGGTATTTCTGTTAAAATAATTGAGGTTACCAAATTTTAAGAAGTAACCACTTGTTGGTAATTTAGTTGATATTTATAACCTTATAGATTTTTTGATGTGGCATTACCATTCTATTGCCTTTACAAGTATTTATGTAGTTTATATGTGGTGGCTCAATTCTTATGCAAACAAGGTAATTTTGTCCAAAATGTGAGTAAATAATTCCAACTTTTCCCTAGACGGAATGGAAGAATAGCCATTTTTCATTTCTCAGACAAAAAACCTCCAAATAATAACAATATAGTTTAAGGACATTTTGGTCATTACTAAAAAGTCAAGGATGGCTTTCTAAGAAGTGAGAAGTGAGAAGTGAGAAGTGAGAGCAATCACTTATGGAAACATGCTTTTTGGCTTAGTTATTGTTAATGAGCTTTAGTGACCTAAATTAATTATAGTTAACTAATTCATAATAGGTTAAAATATTAGCTAAATAAAAAATATGATAAACATTAAATGTTGATTGAAATAGCATTAACAGTCAGTTCATATACATTTTTCTTACTGTGAGGTTTACTATGCAAAAATCTAAAAAATCAACTCACTAAGAGTACCACTTAATGGCCCTTAGACATTTTTATAGATGAATAAGGTTGTGATGAGTGAGGTGGCTCATTTTTTACATACAACTCCACTCCAAAATCTATCTTAGATATGTATTTTGGATCCAAAATTTTGGGTTCGTAAATCTCAACCATTGCAAAATACATTTTGAAAATTTAGAATGATAATCTTTTGTTATATATTTGTCAACATTGTTTAGTTTAGTTTTTGGTAGGGCCATTACTTTTTGAAATCTATCTTAAAGATGGATTTTGATGCGTTGGGGGATATAGTATTTAAACTACGCCCCTGACACATAAAATACTTTTCCTTTATGGATACATAAAAGTACTGCACACATGAAAGATCAAAAAATACAAAATGAGACATTTACACAAGCAAATACAAGCATTAAGGGACCACAGGGATTTGGATGTTCTTTTTCAACAGAAGGACTATAGAAGTACAATCAATGTGCACGTTAAGATTTCAATAGGTAGTCAAATTTGTCAATAGAGTGAAGAAGTTTAGTTTTGAGTTCATGCTAGGCAAAGGACATTCCAATGGTTAAATATGAATTATTTTCATGCTAGGGAAAGACGGTTTTAGTGGTTAAAAATAGAATAAAATAATATCAGAACTTTCTCATCTATAGTTTTGATAATCAAGGTTATATACTAGTTACTTTTGTATCCGTGACTATTTAAACCCAACATTCAGAAAAGGGGTATGATCACAAAGGTCAAGTAAAATTAGGTTTTGAGATCTACACCATAGGGGATTTTGATCTAGGAACACCATCACACATCTTGAGCTTAGCTATATTCAATAATATTCAACTATTACTTTAAAATTCAATAGTCCCTGCTTGAGTTCAAGACTCCAACTCCTATATTTGATTGTGGAAAAAGATGGTTCCTTACCAATGAGACTTTGGAATATTTTTACATAAACTCAAGATATACAAAAAGAGACTTGCATTCTCTAAATTATTAATAAAGTAAATTACAGTGTTCCCCCACCCAAAAAAGAGGAAAAGAAGAAAGAGTTGAACTCCCTCTCTTTGGTCTTGAGACTCCAATAGCTCACATAGTACTAATCACTTTGCATTTGAGGTATCCATGTAATCTACAATAAATTGGAGCACCATGACTAGGTGTCATCTCCTCAACGAATTTGCCATAGACTTAAAAGGGAGTGGAATTACTGTGGGTTTGAGGTTTTATGCTTGTAGCCTAACTTTTTATTTTTATTTATTTATAGTGTAATCATTATATAGTTTTGCATATTTTCATCCTAAATTGAAATGTTTATGAGATCCGGAATATGACATTTCCAAAAACCAAGCAATACGACAAAATAAACATCTTAATGCAGATTTGCAGATTCAACGAGTTTTGAATGCCAAAACTCTTACTATTCAGATATCACAAACTCTGGAAACTTTCAAACTTTGTTTCTAAAAGAGTTCTTTGAAACTTTATATTTTTATTAAAAAAATCAAAATTAGACTTATGAAAGTTTCTCGCTCTAAGAAAGCCCCCCTTTCAACTCCTCCCTTTTCAAGGGGAATAAGAGTTTTTGCCATTGCTTGATGTATGTTTCCACCACCCTATAGAAGCATAGGGGAGGCACACAGTGCAAGATGGAACATAGGCTAACTAGATTCAGGCCTTGGGGTCCCTACCAATTGTGAGGTTCCTAGGAGCAGCCTGCTTGCCTAGTGGTCTTGTGTGTGTTGATAAACTAAATTGGACCATATCTTTTAGAAGGAAGGTTTTACTTGTTGAAATAAATGCTTGTAAAAGCGACAATACCATTTTGGCCAATATTCTAATCGTGTCAATGTGAGCCGCAGGGTTCTCATGTCTCTTAAATGCAATAATCATGGTTCAAAGAATTAATATCCATTATTACAATAATTACTCTATTGGAGGCTATACCCCTTACTGGACACTGGACTATAACTTTTTACCCTTAAATATGTCTTGCGTAATAAATATCTACATGAATGAATGACCTTGTTGCATTTGAGAAACGGGTAATACATAACCCGTGGAGTTTTATGATTTTTGACACTTCGATGTAATGGAAACCAGACAATCTTGTGCATGAGATTTTTAATAAAGTGATCATGATACTTGCAGTTTTTGTATTGCTCCTTATAACAACATCATCCCAAATGGCATGTAAAGGTCATTGAAATTTTTGGCACATGTAAATGACATGAGCATATAAGATTGCTCTTCCAAACTATATATGTTGGACTTAAATCGACATTTGACTTGTACATTTTTGGGTTCTTATAGTATTAGTGGTCGTGTTGATGCAGCATTTCATGTAATTAATGTAGTTGTTTCATTGTAAGCCAGATATATGCACGTAACAAAGTCCTATTTAATTGTTGCTTTATACTGTTTCTCCTTGTTCTAATCAATTGGGTCTCTAAGGCGACATCCTATAGTTGTGTTTAATTTAATACTATCACTTACAGTTGTACTTTTGGTGGATATGGCAAGGCAGGAATGCTTAAAGATATGGAGAAGTCACGAATAGAAATGCTTGAAACAGGTAAAATGCCCACTATATATTTACTCTATGAATGATTTTTATTAATCAATTAGGTCTCTAAGGAAATATCCTCCTATTTTGTTGAACTTTAACACTATCCCTTACATATATATAACTGATGGATATGGCGAGGCAAGAATGCTCAAAGATATAGAAAAGTAATTTATTGAAATGCTTGAAACAAGTAGATGCCTATATAAATATTCACTCTATGGATTGTTTTAATGAACTACGGACGTATTAAAAAACTACGGACCTATTAAAAAACTACGGACCTATTAAAGAAATCTGAAGCAATATGATGAATATCAGCATTCAAACTCTAAATATCTTGATCAAGTCGTATGATAGAGCTGCTATGCATCAAAAAATTATATCACTAATGGATTTTATGGGGGGAATTTCTTCGCAACAACTGTAACCGTATAACAACAGTAAAATAATCATGTATGATACCAAAAAGAAAGTTAAACTAACTACTGGAGAAATGCTACTCCACATGGCACATTTTATCTTCACCTCATGAGTAGCCTCAACCATACTATGACTTGTGTAAGCTTGAATAATAGTTGTTTTACTTTATTAGGGTTGCATTGCTTTTATACCATCATTAAAAACTTTTCTTATGACTGGTGCACTACCATATTCATTTGTGATGCATTTTAAATTTGGGTTATCTTGAATACCTGAACTATCTAATTGTTTTAGTACTGATGGGATTTTTTAGACCCCACTTTACTATATCAATTGATAAGAAAGCTAGTGATATGATTTTGTCTAACATCCTGCCTTGTAAAATATGCTGCATTTCTTTAAATGTTTTAAGATTGGCTGCAACATAGGATCTCTAACTCTCACATTTGCTATTTCTCTATTTATATGCGTGCATGAGCTTCAAATGCATCGATATTCAGATGCAGTGATGCACACGCATTCTCGTGCACAAGGTTACTTTTGTCATTTTGTGTCAACTTATATCTTTATTTTTTAAGCTATTATATCTTTATTAGTGAAGCTGTTATCAATAATTGATCGCATCATTTGCCAAATTGAATTTAGAATTTTCTAATTAATGTATAATACTTAAATATGATCTCTCTCTTTCACCCTCTCTCTCTCTCTCTCTCTCTCTCTCTCTCT
>NW_006499827.1:1808549-1822690 GCF_000471905.2 Amborella trichopoda
TCTCTCTTCTACCTCCTCTCTCTCTCTCTCTCTCTCTCTCTCTCTCTCAAAGTTCATTGGTTTTGATCTGTATTCTCTATTGCTTTATTGTCTATGTCTAGGTTTCCATTGTGGTGGATTACATGAAAGCCTGGGGTCATGCCTTTTATCTATGATGTGTCAGTAGAAAGGAACACACTAATATGGAAAGGAAATATGTTACAAAAGTTGTAGCCTTCTAACAAAGACTCACTATAATCAGGCCTAAACTGCCTAAGCCAGGCACTATAAACTCAATCCTGTACTGGTATAACCCATCTTGTGTTCCAAAGAAACTTCCTTATAAAAGTTGCCAATGATCCCATACCTGCTTCAGTGAGCTGCCATGCCTTTGGCAAAGCATTTGAGTTATGTTGCTTCTCTGACACACATTGTTCGATTCATGTGTATACCAGCATTCCTAAAAGGTAGTTGTTGGATTGCTTTCAACATAGTTTATGATATGCAACCCTTAGCACACCAAGTATCAATAATCACCACTTTGAATTTCTTCGCTAACTTCTCTCCAACAAAATCTCAAACTTTTGTCCTGTTAGGGATGCTATAAAAGGTTTCTATGTAAGTTCCCATACAAGGTAAGCAAAGGAAGATCCATGCTGTCACTATCATCATGGCAAAACAGTAGTCAAGTCCAAACTGCTGATTGCTCTGGCATTCTTATTGCTTAATAGAGAGTGAGTATGCTATGAACTTATTTCAGATCAGGACTACTTCCTAGTCTAGCATCTCAACCGATCTGATGCTTCTACATTAGGGTCCACTAAAGAGCCCTTTTGGCAACCATAGATCCAGCCAAAAGGGCTTGAAACCTAAATAACTTTTCGAATGTAAAACCATATGTGTTTTCAGCAATACATTTATTGCAACTGGATCTGTATCCTTGAAAATCATTGTTCCAACAAGAGACATGATATTGGATTTCTTTGAAAATGCCTGTGTAATCTTGGGTTTATTGTAGAACATTGAGCTCGATCATCATTTTTCTTCTTTTTTTTTTGGTGGTTGTTTAATGGCAGCTTACGAACTCGGATGTAGTATTTGAACTTGAGATGGTAGTATTGCAATCCTCAACCACTTAAACAATCAAGCCCAAGGCTGGTTCCATTTGATTTCTTTTAATTTTCACTTGTTTAATTGTGGTGAAGATGGATTTCTGATTTTCCTCCTTTTTATTTTTTATTTTTTTTATTTCTCTATTTTTGACAGCAAAAAAAGATGCAGTGAGACACTGTTAAAAGCTGAAGACAACAAATAATGGAATTACAAAAGTGCACATCAATGTAGTTGTTTCAAACTGGGCATTTCCTTTTTCAATGACATAGATTATCAAAATTTCTTATTGTTGTTAAGCTTTAGGAAAATAAAATTGTATATTAATGTAAAAAAGAAACATGCATTTCTTTCTTCTTTCACATATACAGAGCGATGTCATTAGAATAATATAAGGAAATTATAAAAAGTATAACTTAATTTCTAGCTTATTAGAAAAAAAATCCTTTACTTTTTTAAACCTCGTCCATATCCTCTCTTCTTTTTTTTTTACTTTTGAGTTTTTTGACCAAAATAGCCTTCACGATAGGCATATTACCATAAATGCATCATAATATACTCAGTATTGTGATGGGATTAATGTTTTGAAACATCACGGTCTTAAAATACCGTGATGAGCATGTAAGAATTTGGTTTTATCTTCTTGACTAGTGGATGAAGCCTTCCTACCTCTTGATATCAATAGAGACCTAGCTATTCTTGATAGCAAGAGAGCCATCTCAGAGCGTATTGCCCCTTTTGATAAACATCCAATGATTCAGATTGAGAATCTTTCTCATATGAAAGAAAATAATCCACAAAGGGCTTGGAGTACTTTTTTTCATTAGAGCTGGACGCTATAGCAAATATGAATTCGGGTTCCACACCTGATAAAGAAGCCTTTGTTTCTTTGGAATTCAAAAGATCAACTGAAATGGGTTTTACTCTCGCTTCTGAACTATCATAAGAAACATCCATGGATGTCTCTCTCTACCAAAACCTTCATGGCTTTGGGTTTCTCTTCATATGTGCAACAAAAATGAGATACATGATGCTCTTTCTCTTCCAAACCAGATAATGAACCTGAAATTGTCGCAATGTCCTCTTGTGAACCACACCAAGAAGTCATGGTGGGCTCTGATTCTTCCATTTAAGTGGAAGAAGGTGCAACGGGTTCTGAAATATCTGTTGTATCAGTCCATGAGGATCTTCTTTTGGGTGTTTTTTGGTCATGAGAAGAGTGAACACCATATAGGTGGGATTGTTCTCATTTCCATACTGTTTGGGTGTGATTTTCTCCATTCCAGTATCCTAAATACCATCACACTCTCCAAACTCGAAGAATTGAAGTTTGGTTTTTCATTTCCATCCTCGTCCACCATTAGAAGAAGAGATAAAATTCTAGTCTTCTTCTCCATCAGAAGTCATAATATTCTAGTTTTCTTCTCTTGTTAACGAATTAATCAAAACTGTTTTTGCTAGAGAGACTTAAGAAAACAAGGGCTAGTTCAATAATTTCTCTCCAAAACCATACATTGGATTGATCATTTAGTAGTGAGGAAACTCTATGGACAAATTGGGCTTCTGGTAGAAATCTTCTATTAATAGATTTATGTTGATATTGAAATATGGCCTCATTGAGCGTATGGCTCTTGATAGAGCAGATTAGCAGATCAGGATTTCTATATCCAACTCTAAATAGTTTGAAAAAGGCTCAATGATGATGATATAGATTTGTACATGATGTGCTTCGGATGGAGCTAGACTACTGAAATCAAACATATAGGATATAGGGAAAAAAATATGTCAATCAAGCAATAGCCCTTGTGACTTGGGTATATTTGTTTCCATTCAACAAAGAAGGAACCAAGGGGATGAGAAAGAACTACTCAAGAAAAAGGAAAAATAGGATGGAGGTAAACTTCTAAGAAGCCTTGGGATGTGAGGGACATAATTGCAAGGGGTTGGATGTGGGGTATAGATGGCCTTCTATATTTATATTAGTGAAGGTTGGGTTACTCAATGAATGACTAACCATAGTTAGCTATGATTCACTAACAATAGTTGAATAAGGCCCAAGTGGGAAGCAATATTTGAATTGCCTCCTCTTTTACTCTTAGCACACCTCTCTCCATTTTTAGTTTTTATGCTCTCATTTTCTTTAATCTTGGCAAGCTTGTCCTTATCCAGTATTAATGCCTTCTCTATTTGCCCTTATATGACAAATTCAGCATGTATGTTCGAAATTTAGTGGTGTCATTGATAGGGCTGGTAATGGGTCGAGTAGGAGTCTGGCCGAACCTAAAGTCACCAGACTTAGACCCGGATATGAAAATATAATGTGGGACTTAGACTCAGGCTTGAACTTGGACCCGATACAAAAATTAAAATATCTATATATTTAAATATATTTCATAAATTGGGACTGAAAAATGTAATGTTCGACTAGGAACTGGGACCCGAACCCAATCCTGATCGGACCTGGACATGGAACCATGAATGGTGCTTAGGTTTAAGATTTGTCCTCGAACCCGACATGGTGGGTCCAAAAATTGGACCTGTACCGGGACTTCGGATGAGTCTAGGTCAATTGCCACCCTTACTCATGCACTTACAATTAAGGTATGGCCAAACTTTGTACCGTGTCTCCAAATGCATTGGGACATGTGAGCCTTTACTTAAAGTAGCATTGATTTTCTTTTTTTTTTGTACTAGTGCTTGTTCAGGTGTCCTTGACCTTTGTGATCTTTTATCTCATAATGCATTGATTTACGTACTAAAAGTGTCTATCTTTCTAACTGCATTAGAATATCCAATCATTGTCCATCTTTCTTAGTGCATTATGCAGGGGATTTTTTTCCTTAGAAACGTATTTGTGGGAAAATATCATTTAGATGACCAAGACTCCACAGAAAAAAAAAAAAAACCAAAAGCAAAAAAGAAAAAAGAAAAAAGAAAAAAGAAAATGAAAACGTGGCTAAATCAACTATTCTGCCAATCAAATGGTTAATATTTAAAAATGTTTTCATCTAGGTACCCCCAAGTTTGATGAAAAGTACTTAAATTGCCTTCTCCTATGTTTGTAGTCTCAAACAAGCTCGTCTGACTCGGCTACGGGGCTCGGCCTATGGCCAAGCTGAGTAACTCATGCCAAGTCCGAGTTAATCAGGGTCGGGCGAAGTCCGGTCAAGCAAAAAAAGTGTTAAATGAAATAAAAAAAAATAAAAAATAGGAAAAATTCGTTTAAAGTAAAATTATATAAAACACATCTAAATGAGGTAAAAAATGTAATGATTAGTTTTTTTTTTTTTTAAAAAAATCTATTTGGGATGGGGTTATTTTAGAAATAATCCTAAAAGAAGGAAATTGTAAAAATAATTATTCATGACTAAAACACTTTTCAATCTTTGCCAAAATGATAGAAAACTTTAAAAAAAAAATATTGTTTTGGTCTTTGGATTCAAATCTTGAACCTATATTTTTCACTAAAAATAATCTTACTGAAGATGTAGAATTTGGAATAAGTACGATAATTTTGGTTAGCCCTTTTTAGTCGCTTGAGTCCAAAAATGAAGATGCCCCCACTTGTTCTTGGTTTCAAAGAACCCAGAGCACATTTTTTTGTTGAAATAATATATTGGGAGTTTGAAATTTTAAAAAAGCAACATTATTTAGATTATTTAGCTGAAGTAACTTATTTGGCCGAATTATCAAAAAGCTCCTCATTTGTTAGAGTTTGGTACCTCGGGCATTTTTATGAAATACTTAAAGATGTATCTAAGTGAAATAATTCTTAACTTTTAACCAGTAACCACTTGTTCAAATTTTGATTGATTTAACCACTTTGTTGAATTTTTGTCGCAATTCGACGATTTTATTTTCTTCCAACAATATTTCAGTCTTTTACCTGTGGTGGCCCACCGTAAATTCTTCAAATCCTAATGCTCATAGGGTAAATTTTGTATTAAAACCCAATTATTTTTTCCCAACTTATGCCATTGTCCCTCCCATCAAGGGCAAAATAACCTTTGTTTCTTTATCAGCCCTCCAAATAACATATAATATATTTTAAGGATATTTTGATCATTATTTTTTGAAAGAGCATAATATTTTGAGCATTATTGAAAGGGAAGGTTGCCTTTCTAAGGAAGGCAAAAATAAATTATGGCAATAAGGCCTCCTCTTAACTACAATTAACAAGCATTAATGACACCAAGTTAATCATGGTTGAATTAGCTCACACCCAATTTATAACTTCCTAGTTGGGGTTGGGTCAGGTCGACCCGGACCCGGACCCGGACCCGGACCCGGACCCTATTGGACCTGAACCCAACCCAAAAATAAATAAAAATATATTTATCTAAATGTTGATTAAGTATTAATTAACTATTTTATATATATATATATATATATATATAACACTACGCAACGCCTATAGGTGAAAATGAACAGTGATTTCGCCTACCCCCATCACTGTCCAAAGTTCATCGCGCGGTCACGATTGTTCAGTAGTGTTTTATTTTTTATTTTTTTCTGCAAATTAGAATTACCTGAAATTTGGAGTTTGTATTCATCAAAAATCGGGAAATCTTCGAAAAATATAAAAAAAATATTTTACATGAAAATAATTGACCAAAATACCCCAAAACTTTTCGGGGGTATTTTAAGTCAATTTGTTTTTCTCGGATAATTTGTGTTATATTTTTATTAGATTCGTCTCAATAAGATGTACTTACTTTCTAAATTTCAGGTCATTTTTTATTTATAAAAAAAAAATGAAAAATAAAACAGTATAGGACAATCGTGACCGCGAGATGAAACTTGGATGGTGACGAGGGTACGCAAAATCACTATTCATTTTCTCCTATAGGCATAAGAAATTTGGAATTAAGAACATCTCCTTGAAATTTAGTAACACAATGTACTATCGCTAAAATTTCTTTTTTAACTGTAGAGTAATTTTGTTGAGTAGAATTCCATGCTTTAGAGGTATAACGGACTAATTGTTCACTGGAATTCATTCATTGTTTAAGTATTCCACCTAAGCCTAATTCTGATGCATCACATTCAATAATTTTAAAAGCTTCTGGATCGGAAAGAGAAAGGCAGGGTAATTCCTTATATTTTAGTTTGAGTTTCTTTACTGCTTCAGTATGGATATCAGTCCATTTATGAGGATTCTTTTTTAATCTATCATATAAAGGTTTTGCATCTATTGCTAAATTTTTATAAAAATCTACAATACAATTAAGACATCCTAAGAATCTTGGTAATTCTTTCTTATCTAAGATAATATCTGGAAATTTGCCAGCAAATTGAATGGATCTATCTATTGGTATGATAGTTCCTTGAGTTATATTATGTCCTAAAAATCTAATATTTGTTTGGAATAAACTTATCTTTTTTGCAGATATAGCTAATCCTGCATGTTTACTGCATTTATTATAGCATGAATATGTTTGATGTGTTGGGGTATATTTTCAGAAAAGATTAGAACATCATCAATATATACTATCATGAATTTTATATAGGGATTAAAGACATCATTCATAATTTTTTAGAATTCTGATGAGGCATTCTTTAATCCAAAGGGCATGACATTCCATTCATATTGTCCAAACGGGACATTAAAAGCAGTTTTATATCTATCTTCTTCTTTATTTGGATCTGCCAATAACCAAATCAAAATTTGAAAAGATATAAGCATTTAATAATCTATCTAATAGATCTTTTTTATTAGGTATAGGATATCTAATCCACTGAAGTGCTTTATTTAATGGTTTATAGTTTATAACTAACCTTGGTACTCCTCGTTCCTTTCAGCATTTTTATTAACGTAAAAAGCAGCACAACTCCCAGGAGAAGTGCTTGGTCTAATTAATTTTTTCTTTAATAATCCATCTATTTCTTTTTTACGGATTTCTAATAATTGTGTATTCAATTTGTATAGGTCTTGCTTTCGTTGGTAATTTAGATTCATGAAAACCAGTTTCATATGGTAGACTTACTATATGGTTTTTCCTTTCCCAAAATGCATTAGGAATTTCACTACATATACTCATTTCTATTTGTTGAGTAAGAATTTTTATTTGTTCTTTTACCTCATCTATTTGTAGTTTTTCTTCTATTGTTTTATACTTAATTTCTTCTTTAAGAGAGTAAATAAACTTTTCTTTTTGTTTTATATTATTTTTTACTCTATTAATCTCTTTCAATTTTGGTTTATCTACAAATTCAAATATGATTGTTTCTCCTAGTCTAGTTGTTTCAATTCCTTTATTAGTAATTGTAATTGGATATAATAAAGTAAGGAAATGAACACCAAGAATGACTGCTTGGCTTAATCCTTTTACCATTACACAAGGAATAGGAAAACAATGTGTATTATTACATACAATAGCATTAGATAACTTATATTTTATTAATAATCTACTACCATCAGCAGTATTTAAGATTTATTTGGTTTTATCAAAATACTTTGTAAGTACTAAACCTTCATTTATACAGTTTAAATCTGCTCCAGAATCTACTAATGCTAAGGTTTGAAAAGTGTAGTCATTGTTGATTATGATTTTGGTTAATATAAACCATTTTTGGGTAATAACTCTATCTATTAGGTTTACTGATATATCTAATTCTTCTAATTTTATTCCTGAGGATTCAAGTTTTTCTATTTGGTTGATTAATTGTTCAAATTCTATTTCATCTGTATCAGTTATATTTCTTGAAACTTCACTTTGTAATTCTAGTATTTTAATTCTATCTTTTAATTGTTGAATTTCTAATTTAACTTCATTCATTTCTTTTTGTAATTCTCCTATTGTTGGTTCTTTCTGAACTATATCTTTTTTGTTTATTCTTTTAATAATTTCAGCAAAATTATATTCATCTGGGGTTTTTAATAAAGGAGGAGGTTTATTTTTATTTTTAGTAATGTTTATAAATTGGGTAATAGTTTCTCTTTTCTCATCTAGATCTTTGATCTTCTCAATTAGATCTAAAATTAGAGTATCTTCTTTAGATAACATATTACAAGAGCAATCTTCCATTTCTTGATCTGATTCACTAGAACTTTCCCAAATGAGGTTTTCGTCTTCTATATTTCCTATTAATGAATTTCACTAGAACTATCTGAGTTACTTAATTCAGAACCATCTTCTTGATATATTTGTATGATATCATATAGTTTATGTCTGATTGATTCATCTAATATTAATGAATCTATTTTCTTTTTAACTTTACAATTGCTTTTATAATGACCTACTTTTCTACACATATAGCAGACTAGTAATTTTTTCTTGCCTTTTTCATATTTATATTTTGGTGTAAACCTTTTCATGAATTTTTCTTTCTTATGTTTCTTATATGATTTTCTTTCTTTTTTCTCATATTTATATTTTTTCTTTTTATGACTTTTATCTTTGTTTATCTAATTGTTTTTTGAGTTTTATATATGTGCATAAGGCTAATCCTTCTGCACATATTTCTACAGAGAGTTCTCCTATGGTATATGATGAATATGGTATAATACCTCCATGTTTATTTTTTAATCTATTTTTTACTTTTTCGGCAAATAAATATGGTAATCCAGCTATAAATTTTTCTTTCCAATGATTTAATTGGTTATCTTTTCTAGTTAATAATCTTGAGAAAAATACATCTTTATACCATTTATAATGTGATAGGTTGGACATTTAAGATTGGATAAAAGATATTCGGTTCTTGCCTAAAGGAGGGCTGTACTCCCTACAAAATGAAGAGTAATCGTATAAATAAGGGTGTTAACCACATCACTTTCGGAGTATAAGATATCTTGATTCTGTTCATTTTTTACTGTCTATTGTCTAGTAGTATTTAATATTTGGTTTTTTGTATTTTCAGAGAGATGAAAATCCCACCAACTACGAAACCAGCCAGTGAATCCACAAACAATAGTTTTGACAACTTCTTGGTCATGGTTACTAACCATTTTACTGGCAGAGGCATACATAGTCATATGCTTCATTGTATCAAGTATTTGATGTTCTGACATGCCATCTATATTCCAACTGACTATGGTCCTTCCTGAGTAGGAAGTTGTATGAGATATAAGATCTTCTTCAAATTGGATGTCAACTGGGGTTGGTCTATGATGATAGGGTCTAGTTGTAGCAAGTTTCCAAATTCTTCCATATGCTATTCTTTGAATAGATTGGTGACTGTTTTGGCCTTCAGTAAAAGCAGTTTCCATATTTTCTATAGTATCGGGTATTTCAGGTTCTTCAGCTTCTAATATTAATGTTTCAGATTCTATAATTGGTATTTTACCTTTAGCTTTATCTTTTTTACCTGGTTCTGTAATATCAAGTTTAGCTAGTTTAGATATTAATTGGTCCATTAAGGTCTTATTATTGTCTCCTATATGAATTTTTTTTTTATTTAATGTAGGAGGTGGTTTAAATAATACAGATTTCTGTGTTTCTTGTATGGGTAGTGGTCTTAGCATATTTTCTATTCTTAGAGTTTGTTTTGCAATAGGTTGCATGTATAGATTTGTATAATTGTTTTGTTCTATAATATGTGGAATTAATTGTCCTATGAACTATTTCTCCAGAAGTCATTTTATAAGGAGTGGCTTTTGTTTCTAATACATGAGTATTTTCCGTTTCTTTCCCTTTTATAATTAAACTTTTTTCTGGGGGATGTACACTAGTAATTTTGTTTCCTTCTGGTGTATCATAAGTCGTATATTGACTTTCTAATTTATTTATTTCAAAATTGGGGATTGAAATATTTCTCTCTTTTAATATTTCTCTTAACCATGTAAAAAATCCTTTATTTTGTATTTTTTGTTTTAGAAATTTATTATATTTTTTATGAAATAATTCTACTAGTCTTGGTTCACATTTTTTACGATACCAATTCCTTATCTCTTTATTTTCATTTGATAGATAATCTGCTTCGATATATGCTTTATTAATTGTTTGTTTTTCTAATACTAATACATGAAAGTCCATTTCTGAATCAGAGAATTCTGAATCATTTCTAGCTTCCTTTTGTATTGGTTTATTATGAGGTATGATAATATTATCTCTTGTTCATATTAGGCCTTGTATTTGAGGTCTAGAAGAACTAGATGCAGAAGAAAGAGAATATCTGGATGGTTCAATTTTATGTTTAGAAGTTTCTATCTCATCTTCGTTTTTTTATTTTAATATTTTATTTGACCTTGCAAATTTTATTTCTATGTTACCATCTAGGTGTTGGATAATCTTATCAGGAATATTATTTAGTGGAACTTGATGATGAATATTTTCATTCTGGATCGACCAAGATTCTGGTAAAATAATTTCTGACCATTTTATTGTTTTTGGGATAATGATGTTGGATTTTTCTATATTTGTTTGAAAAAAAATTGTTCTTCCTTTAGTATCCATTTGAACTACTTTAGGGCTTAAGGTATTCATAACCTTATAATAAATTTTATAGATAATTGCTAGATTTTGTAATCCTGGGATCATATCAAATCCTTGAGTTTTTACATTTAATGTTAAGACATTGAGGATGTTTGGATCATTTAAAGA
The DNA here is from genome assembly GCF_000471905.2 of Amborella trichopoda. The sequence goes on from NW_006499827.1 coordinate 1,819,181, forward strand.
GACTGAATAATTAAGAAAACAGTTAAAATACATAGGTCCATTACATAGACTAGATTCAACCATACCTAGTAATGAATCATTAAATTGATTATATCTAGTATCTTTAAGACATACTAATATTGAATTATTAAATCCTAATCTTGTCAATGGTTTAATTGCTACTTGGATGAGTCCTATATGTAGATAGTTATAGTTTTTATTCTTATGTACTTGAATAATTTTATCTGATAATAATTGAAAGTTTTTTTGAGTACTAGTTATTGAGATAGATTGTTCTACAGTCTTCATGGCATAGCCTATTTTTAAATCGAAAGATCCTACTTGATATATATTTGAAATGGGTACCTTAGGTATCGTCCAATTTTGTAATTGGTTTTCTATATTATCTATAATAATTTCTTCTTTGTTTTTTATTTTAAGAATATTATTATTTTGAGGTAACGCTTTATTAGATAGATTTCTAATGAAATTTTCCATTATTAAGTTGCGGATGAGTGCTTTCTTGGCTACCTCTTATGTCTTTTTGACCTCAGCGGCTCTCCTGGCCTTAACGGTCTCTCGACTGAGTGCTCTTTAGCCTCAACTCTCGGACCAACTTTCTCTAATGGTAAATTTACTTAGGTTTCTGCCTAATAGAGTATTTCTCAAAGTAATAATTTTCTTAGAGTAAATACTTAGAAGCTATTCTTTAGAAGATTTAAGGAATGGCTCTGATACCAAATCAAACCAAGATCATCCCTGCTAAATTATCAACCTAAAGTAACCTAATTATAGGCACAGAATAAGAACTAAGATTAATGAAAAAGGAGCTATATCGATTAACAACCAAGTAGTGTATGAAAAATCATAAACTTTGATGCTAAAAACAATTCGAAATTGCATAATTCATCATAAACTGGAATTTATTGCAAACTATATTGGCTATTACAGACTATTAACAGACTGTATTACAACTCATAACAGACTATATTACAAACTAATGAATTGTAAAAACTGGAAGTACTTACAATCTGCACTGACAGTAGCTACAAAAGGCTTTCCATTGTTCGGGACAATAGCTTGGAAGGTTATTCCAATTACAGTCAAACATAAGCTACTATTTTACAAGAGAGAGAAGAGAATAGAAGAAAAAAGAGAAGAGGGAGAGAGAGAGTCTTCGTTGTCTGGCAGAGTGACCAAGGAAGAAGGAGGCTTGGAAGACAACTCGATGCCTCTCAAGTGCTGAGGAGTCTGCTATTTATAATAGCCGAACTTCAAATTTATTACATTGGGTTTTATTGGCTTTTGAGAGAACCGTTCGATGCGCGTCATCTGGATGCTACTTGATCGGCTGAGATTTGTTGGTGGTAAAGAAGGGGTAAGTGGACGGTTGTGAGAAGGTTGAAGAGACCTGTTGAGTGAATGGCCGACAGGGAGTCTTCTTTTTCCTATAGATAGTGGACAGGTGGTCTTGTACGGATGATGAGGGAATCTTTTAAAGGTGACAGGTGTAGGGTCCACGTCATTTACTTTTGCTTTATTTCGGTTGATATTGACAGGAGAATCTTCTTTATGTCTTGTCATGATAAAGGTGGCAGGTATACAACTAATTGCTTTATTCGATATGACATTTTATCAGGTAAGGGAATCTTTATTGCTGATGTGATTACTGAATTAGATCGGGTCGGGTCAGTAGAGTGTTTGTTTCTGCGAACATCCATGGGCCGACTGATCTTCAATAGTTTCAGGGTCTTCTGGGTCTCCTGGTGTTGATCCTTCATGATGTATTTGGGCAGTCTCAGCTTCTTCTGAAAGTATTTTGAGTAATTCTTTTTCCAATTCTGCTTTGGTGACTTGAGGGTTTTTCTTTTTCATTACAGATATATATTCTGATAAACTATTTGGGTTTTCATTTGGAACTGATATATGATCTAAAGGTATTTGTTTGAGCAAAATATTATCAGGCTCAAGTTGGTGACAGACAAAGACGTCCCACCATTTTACTGAGATTTGTTTTCCCAAGCATGGTACATATTGATAATTATGTGTTATATTGGGAGATATAGCATATGTCCATTTCAGTATCTATGGTATTTGATATAATGCTACAAAATACAAATGATAATGAACATTGGGATTGCTCCCATTAAATTCAATGAACTTGTCTTCAGATATTTGTAAGGCTGCGGGCATTATTTGGGTTCTGGAACCCCAAACCATGAACCAGTTTGGGAATGGGTTTGTAACTGGCAGTTTGAATTGTAAGAACCAGGTATGAGAGTAGTATTGGTTTTGAACAGTAAGGATTTTGTGCCGGGCTTTAATATATTCGGAGTATCTAAAATGCTTATTTGGGAATTCTGGGGATATTAATCTCTTTGCCCTTGAAGAGTTTGAACCCCATTCACTGAAATGTAGAACTTTTCGTATTTGTAATTTTGAATATGATATTATTCTCGAATTTTTCTGATAATGGTGTGCTATAGTAACTGAGCCAGTTTCTAGCAATATCATCTCAAACCATTATCTGGTTTTTATGCCAAAAGAAGGGTTTAAGTTGTTACAGAGATAATGTCTAGCTAATATATTTGGGTCTTCAGCCAATTGATTATCTTCTATGATTATATCATCAATAAAAGCGGTTGCTTCATATTGAGATTTGACTGTTGATTTTCTGGGAACAGAGGATTGTAGGAATAATGGTGTATGAGGAGAAGATGGAGGAGGTTGGCTTGAATATATAGGATATATTGGGCTATTTGGGTCAGTTGGGCCAGTTGGAAAATATGGCTATTTGGGTCAGTTGGAGAATACTGGATGGTGATCCGGTTGGAACTACATCCATTGCCATTTTGCCACGATTGGTATTAGTACTCATAGTTTTATTAAACAATATGAGTCCTAAAGATATATATATATATATATATATATATGGAAAACATTACTCAATGCCTATAGGCGAAAATGAACAGTGATTTCACCTACCGCTAACATCGTCCAAAGTTCATCGTGTGTCGTGATTGTCCGGCAGTGTTTTATTTTTTATTTTTTTCTATAAATTGAAATGACATGAAATTTAAAGCGTGTATTCATCAAAAATAGGGGAATGTTTGAAAAATATAAAAAAAATATTTATATGAAAAACATTGACCAAAATACCCACAAAATATTTCAGGGGTATTTTGGTCAATTTATTTTTACGGATAATGTTTTTATATTTTTATTAGATGCCCATCAGTAAGATGTACATACCCTCCAAATTTCAAGTCATTCCGATTTATAGAAAAAAAAATGAAATATAAAACACTATCAAACAATTGTGACCGCACGATGAAACTTGGACGGTGATGAGGGTAAGCCAAATCACTATTCATTTTCAGGCGTTATGAAGTTTATATATATATATATATATATATATATATATATATATAGTAGTCGGTCGTAGTACTACATACGACCGGACCGTGTAGTACGTAATAATTAGTTGGTTACTAATTAGTTACGGTACGTAGACGACCTAACTACCGTACC
>NW_006499827.1:1828097-1868345 GCF_000471905.2 Amborella trichopoda
CTGTGAAGAACACTGTGCAACCCGTGTTCTTCACCGACTCGCCGATTCCGCACAGTGAATCGGCGAGTCACTGTACGGAATCGTCCGGTTCTCTCTAGAACCGGACGATTCCCGTTTTTTGAACCGATCCGGTCCCTTTTTCGTGAATTCCGAGTCGAACCGGGCGAGTCCGGTTCGACTCGGCGATTTTTTAAACGCTGCTTACAATTGTATAATAGGTGGATATAGCAAGTCAAGAATGCTCAAAGATATGGAGAAGTCACGAATAGAAATGCTTGAAACATGTAAATGCCCACTAAATATTTATTCTATGAATGGTTTTTTTTGGGCTTATGGTAAATAATCAATTAGGTCTTTAAGGAAATGTCTTACTATTGTGTTGAACTTTAACACTATTCCTTACAATTATATAACCGATGAATATAGCGAGGCAGGAATGCTCAAAGATATGGAAAAGTCAGTTACAGAAATGCATGAAACAGGTAGATGCCTATATATATTTACTCAAAGAATTGTTTTAATTTGGCTCATGGTAACTGTGGATCTATTAAAGAAATCTAGAACTAGTATGATGAATATCAACATTCAAACTCTAAATATCTTGATCAAGTCGTATGATAGAGCTGGTATGCATCAGAAAATGGTGTCATTAATGGATTTTATGAGGGGAATTTCTCACCAACAACTGTAATGTATTATACCAAAAAGAAAGTTAAATTAATACTTGAGATATGCTGCTCCACATGCCAAATTTTATCTTCACCTCACGAGTAGCCTCACCCATACTTTGACTTGCGTAAGCTTGGATAATAATTCTTTTAAGTTATCAGACTTGCATTGCTTTTATGTCATCATTAAATACTTTTCTTAACACAAGTGCACTACCGTATGCACTTGTGATGCATTTTAAATATGGGTTATCTTGAATAGCTGAACAACCCAATTGTCTCAGTACTTACGGGAGTTTTTGGACCCCATTTTACCATATCAATTGATAAGAGAGCTAGTGATATAATTTGGTCTAACATCATGCTTTTTCATCATGCTGAAAAACATGCTCCATTTCTTTAAATGTTTCAAAATGGGCTATAACATAGGACCTCTTGGTCTCACATTTGCTATTTCTTTATTTATATCCATGGATGAGCTTTCAAACACATTGATATTCAAATGCAGTGATGCACACTTGCTATCATTCACAAGATTACTTTTGTCATTTTGTGCCAACTTTACATCTTTATTCATGAAGCTGTTATCAATAATTGATTGTATCATTTGCCAAATTGAATTTAGAGTTTTCTAATTAATGTAAAATTCTTAAAAGTGATCTCTCTCTCTCTCTCTCAAAGTTTATCCTTCTGTATTCTCTGTTACTTTCTTGTCTATATCCAGTTTTCCGTTGTAATGGATTACATGGAAGCTTGGGGTCATGCCTTTTATGTTCTACAATGTCTCAGGGGTCATGCCTTTTATGTTCTACAATGTCTCAGTAGAAAGGAATACACAAATAAGGAAAGGAAACAAGGTATAGAACTAGTAGCCTTCTAACAAAGATTCGCTATGATCAGGCCTAAACTGCCCAAACCAGGCACTATAAACGCAAGCCTAGTTGTCCATGTGGTGTCAATAATCACCACTTTGGATTTCTTCGCCAACAATCTGTAACGAAGTCTCGAACATTAGTCATGTTAGGGACACTACAAAAGTTGTCTATGTCGGATCCCATACGCGATAAGCAAAAGAAGATCCATGCTCTCCTTGTCAACATGGCAAAATGGCTTTACAGCTGATTGCCTTGCCATTCTTGTTGCCGAATAGAGAGTGAGTGTGAGATGAACTTATTCCATATCAGGACAACTTCATTATTAGGTTGATAATGGTAATCTTCAAGTATAATTATCTAAGTAAAATATAAAACATGAAGCTACTTCCTAGTATAGGATCTCTACCGATCTCTTATGCGTCTACATTAGGGTTTACTATAGGGCCCTTTTGGCAACCACAGATCCAACCGAAAGAGCTTGAAACCCAAAAAACTTCTAGAATTTAAAACTATATATGTTTTTGGAAATATATTTACTGCTAATCATTTTTCTTCTTTTTTTCTTCTTTTTTTTAGTGGTTGGTTAATGGTAGAACATGAACTCGTATGTAGTATTTACACTTGGAATGGTAGTATTGCAAACGTCAATGTTCAAAATAGATGGTAGCATTGCAATTATCAACCACTTAAACAATCAATCGCAAGATTAGTTCCACCTTTATTCAAGAAAATATAGTATTTCATTACTTGATATTTCACAAGTTTGATTGTGGTGAAGATGGATTGATGATTTTCCTTTTTTTTTTATTATTTTCTGATTTCTTTTTTTGGCAGCAAAAAACTATTGGATGCAATGAGAGACCAGCAAAAGCTGAAGACAACAAGTAACATAATTGCAAAAGTACACATCATTGTAGTTGTTTTCAATAACTAACTGCATATTTCCTCTTGCAATGACAGATTATCAAAATTTATTCTTTTTATCAAGCTTTAGGAAAAAAAAATTGTATCCCGTACCAACTGATTTAAAAAGAAAATATGCATTACTTTCTTCTTTCACATACTCCGAGTTATCATAAATATACCTTAATTCTTGGCATATTAGAAAAAACACCTTGTACTTTTTACTAAACCTTCTCCATACCTTTTCACTTTTTTGAATTTTTTTTTTTTTACCAAATAGCCTTTATGGTAGGTGTATTATCCTGAAGGCATCACAGTATACCTAGTATGGTGATGGGATTAATGTTTTGAACCATCACGGGATATAAAATACCATGATGACCATGTAAGAATTTGGGTTTATCTTCTTGACTAGAGGGTGATGCCTTCTTACCTCCTGATATTAATAGAGACTTTGCTGCTCCTGATAGAAAGAGAGCCATCTCAAAGCGTATTACCACCTCCTTATAAACATCCACTGATTCAGATTAAGGATCTTTCTCTTCTGAAAGAGAACAATCCACAAAGGGCTTGGAGTCCTTTTCTTCATTAGAGCTGGACGCTATAGCAAATTCGAATTTGGGTTCCACACTTAATAAAGAAGTTTATGTTTCTTTTGAATTCAAAGGATCAACTGAAATTGGTTTTACTTTCTCTTCTGAACTATCATAAGAAACATCTATGGATGTGTATCTCTACCAAAACATTCATGGCCTCGGGTTTCTCTTCAAATGAACAACAAAAACAAGGTACATGCTATTCTTCCTCTTCAAAACCTGATAACGAACCTGGAATTGTTTCCAAATCCCCTTGTGAGCCAGGTAAGAAGTCATGATGGGCTCTGATTCTTCCATTGACGTGAAAGAAGGTGCAATGTGAAGCTCAAGCTTACACCTCCATCCAGTATATACACATCTTCACGCCATTTGGGTTGGAGTTTTCTTATTTCCATGCTGTTTGGGTGTGATTTTCTCCATTCCAATATCACAAATACCAGCAAACTCTCTATACTTGAAGAATTGAAGTTCAAATCTTCAATCTCCTCCTCATCCGCCATTAGAAGAAGAGATAAAATTCTAGTATTCTTCTCCATCAAAAGTGATAATTCTAGTCTTATTCTCTTGTTAACGAACTAATCAAAAACTGATTTTGCTAGAGACACCTAAGAAAACAAGGGCTAGTTCAATAATTTTCTCTCCAAAACCATACCTTGACAACTTGGGCTTTTGGTAGAAATGTTCTATTGATATAAATTTATGTTGATGTAGAACTTTGACTTCATTGGTTGTATAGCTCTTGATAGAGCATATTGGCATATCAGGATTCATATAGCCGACCCTAAATAATTGGAAAAAGGCTTAATGATGATGATATAGAATTGTACATGATGTTCCTAGGATTGAGCAAAACCCTAGTGACCTCAAACATATAGGATGTAGGGAAAAGACATGTCAATCAAGCACTAGGCTTTGAGACTTGAACAAAGAAGGAACTAAGTGGATGAGAAAGAACTACTCAAGAAGAAGGAAAAATAGGATAGGGGTAAACCTCTAAGAAGCTTTGGGATGTGAGGGAGATAATTGCAAGGGGTTGGATGAGGGGTATAGATGCCCTTCTGTATTTATATTAGTGAAGGTTGGGGTGACTTCACCAAATGAATGACAAACCATAGTTAACTATGATTCACTCACCACCGTTGGAAACGACCCTCTTGTAAAGCAGTATTTGAATTGCCTCCTCCTTTACTCTTGGCATGCCTCTCTATATTTTTGGTGCTCCTTTACTCTTGGCACACCTCTCTATATCTTTGGTGCTTCTTTACGTTTGGCACGCCTCTCTCTATTTTTAGTATTTCTGCTCTCCTTTTCTTTATTCTTGGCAAGCTTGTCTTTATCCAGTATTAATGCCTTCTCTATTTGCCCCTATATGGCAAATCCAGCATGTATGCTTAAAATTTAGTGGTGTCATTGATAAGGGTGGTAATGGGTCGGGTGGGAGTCTGGCTGGACCCAAAGTCACTGAACTTAGTCCTAGACCTGAAAATATAATGTGGGACTCTGACTCAGGCTTGGACCTAAACCTAACAACAAAATTAAAATATCCATATATTTAGATATATTTCATAAATTGGGACCTAAAAATATAATGTGGGACTGAGAACTGGGACCCGGACGCAATCCTGATTGGACCAGGACATGGACCCAGACTTGAATAGTGTTCGGGTCCAAGATTTGGACCCGAACCCGACACACTAGGTTAAACAATTGGACCTGTACCTGGACCTCGTACGGGTCCAGTTCCATTGCCACCCCTACTCATTGACTTAAAATTTCTATAGTATCTCCAAATGCATTGGGACATGTGCCAGTTTACAATACTACTTTACTTAAAATAGCATTGATTTTCTTCTTTGTACTAGTGTTGGTTCATGTATCCAAATGCATTGGGACATGACCTTTGCGATCTTTTATCTCATAATGGCACTGATTTCTATTCTAAAAGTGTCTAGCCATGCCAGTTATTTACTTATATTAGAATATCCAATCTTTGTCTATCTTTCTTAATGCATTATGGGGGGATTTTTTTTTTTTTCCTTAGAAACTTATTTGTGGGAAAGTATCATTTAAATGGTCAAGATTCCATTAAAAAAAAACAAAAAAAACACACAAAAGAACACAAAAAAAAAAGCACAAAAAAAAAAAACACCAAAACAAAAAAAACACAAAAAAAAAAACAAAAAGAAAAAAGAAAATGAAAATGTTTTTAAACATATTTTCATCTGGGTACCCCCAAATTTTATTAAACATTACTTAAAGGGTGTGGTTTCTATAAGGTTGCAACCTTAAACAATCCAATTAAAGTGCACCTCCAAATTTTATCATAACATGTAATTTTGCTGTAAAAATTATTAGGATTATCTGAAAATCTATTTATAAATGTAATTATAAAATTTTAAACTCCAAAAATGGTTAATATCAAGTAGATCTATAAACATATGAAAATCTTTAAACTTGGATGGTCTAGATGATGTGTTGCAAGATGCACTATTTATGGGACTCAAATCTTTTTTTTTTTTCCATATTCATACATCTCGATGTCAAGATGATCAATTATAGGATTTTTAAACGTTAAAACAACCATTTTCAATGGATTGTTTAGGTGCATTTTTAATTCTACATTTTAAGGTTGCAACCTTATATAAACTTTTAACTTACTTAAATTGCCTTGTTCTGTTTGTAGTCTCAAACAAGCTCGTCATTTCCTGTGAGTAAAACTATGACTCAAATACGGGGCTCGGCCTATGGCCGAGCTAAGTAACTCAGGCCGAGTCCAAGTTAATTGGGGTCGAGCGAAGTCTGGTCAATCCAAAAAGTGTTAAAAAAAATAAAAATATAAAAAATAAGAAATTTTGTTTGAAGTAAAATTAAATAAAACACATCTAAATGAGGTTAAAAGTGTAGTGAATTTTTTTCCTTTTGAAAAATCAATTTGGGATAGGGGGTTATTTTAAAAATAATCCAAAAATAAGGAAAATATAAAAAATAAGTATTCATATCCAAAACACTTTTCAATCGTTTCCAAAATGATAGAAAATATAAAAAAATAATATTGCTTTTGGTCTTTGGATTCAAATCTTGAACCTATATTTTTCACTAAAAATAATCTTACTGAAGATATATAAAATAATAAGGATGTACCTGAGTGAAATAATTCCTTGTTTTTGGTTCCAAACAACCTGGAGCACAATTTTTTGATGAAATAATATGTTATGAGAAGCATTATTTAGGTTATTTAGCTCGAGTAACTCATGTGGCCAAATTATAAAAAATATTGCCAGAGTTTGGTAACTCGAGCATTTTTATAAAAGAATTAAGGATGTACCTAGGTGAAATAATTCCTTACTCTTAACAAGTAACCACTTATTCAAAATTTGATTGATTTAACCACCTTGTTGAATTTTTTATGCAGTTCGACCATTTTATTGTCTTCCAACAATAGTTCTATCTTTTACCTGTGGTGGCCCACCGTAAATTCTTCAAATCCTAATGCTCGTAGGGTAAACCCCAATAATTTTCCCCCTAACTTTGCCGTTGTCCCACGATCAAGGGCAAAATAGTCTTTGTTTATTTCTTCAACACTCCAATTAACATGTAACATATTTTAAGGATATTTTTATCATTATTTTTTTTGAAAGTGAAAGATATTTTGAGCATTATTGAATAGTTAAATGTGCCTTTCTAAGGAGGAAGAGAAAACAATTATGGCAATAAGGACTCAGTTTAACCACCATCAACAAGCATTAATGACACCAAGTTAATTATGGTTAAATTAGTTCACACCAAAATTTTAACTTTCTGGTTGGGGTTGGGTTAGGTCGACCAGAACCCTATTGGACTTGGACCCAACCTAAAAATAAATAAAAATATATTTAAATATTATGTTAAATATGCACATGTACTATTTAAATATTACAACTAGTTATATTTATTTACATGTTGATTAAATATTAATTATTTATTATTAAAATATTATATATTATTTAAATAATAATACTTCAGGTCAGGTCTACATAGACTCGGACCTGGTTTCGAATAGAATTTGCGTTCAATGTTTGGACCTGGATCCGACCATCCGGGTCTAAGTTTTGGACCCATACTCGGACACAAGTCCGGTCCAGTCGTCAGGTACCGGGTCGGGTCCATATCTATTCCATTCCCCACCCCCCTGCTTTCTGGCAGATGCTCTTATCCCCTCTAAAAAAAGTCTCATCTTTCTCTCTCTCTCCTCCTATTTTCTTTTCTCTTTTCAATGGTGAGTTCTGAGTAAATCGAACGCAAGTGCAAGTTGTTCCATACATTTCTTTTTATTTCTCTAATCTCTTGCTCTAAGTTTTTTTTGTTTCCTGTCTCTCTCTTCAATCTTTCATGATTACTCAGAAAAAGCTACTCATTTAATCCTGATGGAAATTTCATTAATCAAATTTAAGTTTATTTCAACTAATTTGCGCAAACAAACGACCCTAGGGAAATCAAACACAATGTTGCATTATTTCATCGGAGTGTCAATTTTTTGTTGAAATTTGGAACATAGCTAAACTATTAGCAATTGAGATTTTGGCCATAGAGGCACACGCAGACAAGGGACATAAGAGGAAATACAAACATAAAAAGTTTGTGTGAAAAACCCTCTAGTTTATCATCTCGAGCATAATATGTACGGATGTGAGAAAAAAAAGAAAATTAAAGTACAAAAAGGGTACATCTTGTAATAAATTATTTAGACATACTCTTCTCAAGAATTTCATTAGATTAAAGATCTACTCGAGATTGACCATTTTATGAGTTTTAAATTTTATAATTAGATGTGAAGCAGTTTTTTAGCTCATAATTGAAATTTCCGACACCAAAATTATATCTTATGATAAGCTTTGAAGATGCACCTTAATTGGATCGTTTATGGTTGACACCTTATACAAATGCACCCAAGGACTTTAAACTAATAATACGGCACCAAAAGGCTATAGAAGTGCATTCAATTTGCGCCTAAGATCCCTATAGGTAATTATGCATAAGTCTATGAGAGATCCTTGGATAATAAAATGGTAAGGCTCCCATACCCTTTCCTGAAAATATTTAAAAAATAATAAAAAGTCTTCATCCCTATACATGAGATTGAAAAAAGTATACAAGGATAAGCCATATCGGAGTTCAAAAACTTAAATTTGGTACCCTACCTAGATTTAGGGTTGCCTTACCTAGCCAAATACTAATTTGCACAAAAACAATGGAGAGTTTTTTACTTTTTCTAGGTGAAAATAACGAAAAAATATTTTTATCTATCTTAGTGGTAGGTAGATATTTAAAATATTTATATTTCATATTTTACAATCAAGTCTCACTTTTTGAGAGTTTAAATGTGTTTTAATTTATTTATTAATTTTTTTTTATAAGTTCAAGTTTGGTATATCCGTACTTTTCACCATCACACATATAAAAAATATTAAAACAAAAATTCAAAAATAATAAATAACCAGAATGCCCCTATACTATTCAGGGGTATTATAATAATTTTATTTACTTTACATTGTTTTAAAAATATGTTTTATGTGTTTGAGAATGAGAAGTATTAAGACGCCAAATTTAAGCTTAATCTAATGTATTAAAAAAGAGATAAAATATTAAAATAACACTATATACTTTCAAATAAATGAGATTTGAGTGTAAAACATGAAATGTATGGGACGGTATTTGAATTGCCAACATAAAAACAAGTTTGCTATAAAATATCTTGAAAAGAAATTGAATTTGTGCCTTGAAAATATTCTAATGAATGCCTTCTCAAATACTAACCAGGTATAACCTTTTAGGAAAAAGTGATCATGACCTCTTTGTACTAAAAGTAAATGGGTTTATAGTATAGAATTCCTTTTTTAAATTATTCGTCAATATCATCTAGGTTTAGCTTTTAGGAACCTATTTTTTGGAGGGAAGGTTTACTTGTTGAAATAAATGTTTGTAAAAGCGACAAGACCAATGTTTTGATCGTGTCAAAGTGAGCCGCATTGTTCTCATGTCTATTAAATGAAATAATCATGGTTCAAGGAATAAATATTCATGATCACAGATAAATACTCAATTAGAAGCTATATCCCTTACGGAACACTCGAACTATACCATCTTATTCTTAAATATGTAATACACAATAAATATCTATATAAATGAATGACCTTGTTGCATTTGAGATACGGGTAATACATAACCTAGGGAATTTTATGATTTTTGACACTTCGATATAATGGAAACTAGACAATCTTGCACATGAAAATTTCAATGCAGTGATCATGATACTTGCGGTTTTTGAAGTACTCCTTATAGCAACAACATTCCAAATGTCATGTAAAGCTCATTGAAATTTTTGGCACATGTAAATGATATGAACAGGCAAGATCGCTCTTCCAAACTATGCTCGTTGAAGGACTCAATCGACAGTGATGTGCACATCATTTTTGGGTGCTTATGGTATTAACGGTCGTCTTGATGAAGCATTTCATGCAATTAATGTAGTCGTTTCAATGTAAACCTGATATATGCACTTAATTAAGTGTTCATTTAACTATCCCTCCTTGGGTCTCTAAGGCGACATCATTTAATTTAACACTATCACTTACAATTGTATAATTGGTGGATATAGCAAGTCAGGAATGCTCAAAGAAATGGAGAAGTCACGAATAGAAATGCTTGAAACATGTAAATGCCCACCAAATATTTAATCTATGAATTCTTTTTTTTGGGCTTGTGTTAAATAATCAACTAGGTCTCTTAGGAAATGTCCTACTATTGTGTTGAACTTTAACACTATTCCTTACAATTATATAACTGATGAATATAGCGAGGCAGGAATGCTCAAAGATATGGAAAAGTCAGTTACAAAAATGCATGAAACAGGTAGATGCCTATATATATTTACTCAAATAATTGTTTTAATTTGGCTCATGGTAACTGTGGGTCTATTAAAGAAATTTAGAAGAAGTATGATGAATATCAGTATTCACACTCTAAATATCTTGATCAAGTCGTATGATAGAGCTTGTATGCATCAGAAAATGGCGTCATTAATGGACTTTATGAGGGGAATTTCTCACCAACAACTGTAATGTATTATGCCAAAAAGAAATTAAAATTAATACCAGAGATATGCTGCTCTACATGCCACATTTTATCTTCACCTCACGAGTAGCTTCAACCACATACTTTGACTGGCGTAAGCTTGGATAATAATTCTTTTACATTATCAGACTTGCATTGCTTTTATGTCATCATTAAATACTTTTCATAACACAAGTGCACGATCATATGCACTTGTGATGCATTTTAAATATGGGTTATCTTGAATAGCTGAACAACCCAATTGTCTCAGTACTTATGGGACTTTTTGGACCCCATTTTACTATATCAATTGATAAAGAGAGCTAGTGATATGATTTGGTCTAACATCATGCCCTGTCATCTTACAGAAAAACATGCTCCATCTCTTTAAATGTTTCAAAATTGGCTTCAACATCAGACCTCATTGTTGCACATTTGTTATTTCTCTATTTATATCCATGGATGAGCTTTCAAACACATTGATATTCAAATGCAGTGATTCACACTTGCTATCATTCACAAGGTTACTTTTGTAATTTTGTGTCAACTTTACATCTTTATTCATGAAGCTGTTATCAATAATTGATTGTATCATTTGCCAAATTGAATTTAGAATTTTCTAATTGATATAAAATTCTTAAATTTGATCTCTCTCTCTCTCTCTAATTTTTTCGTTTTGTATTCTTAGTTACTTTCTTCTCTATATCCAGTTTTCCATAGTGGTGGATTACATGGAAGCTTGGGGTCAGGCCTTTTATGATCTACAATGTCAGTAGAAAGGAATACACTAATAGGGAAAGGAAACATGTTATAGAACTGGTAGCCTTCTAACAAAGACTCGCTATGATCAAGCCAAAACTGCCTAAACCAGGCACACTATAAACTCAAGCCTATACTAGAATAACCCATCTTGTGCTCCCAAAGAAACTTCCTTATAAAATTTGCCACTGATCCCATGCATATTTCAGTGAGCTGCCATGTCTTTGGCAAAGCATTTGAGATTATGTTGCTTCTCTGGTACACATTCGATTTCTATGCATACCAGCATTCCCAAAAGGAAGTTGTTGGATCGTATTCAGTATAGTTTATGTATTATAAAGGAAGTTGTTGGATCGTATTCAGTATAGTTTATGTATTATGAAATATGTAACCCTTAGCATATCAAGTGTGCCTTCCTTCTAGAAATAAGAAGCTAGTTGTCCATGTGGTGTCAATAATCACCACTTCGAATTTCTTCGCTAACAATCTGTAACAACGTCTCAAACATTAGTCCTGTTAGGGACACTACAAAAGTTGTCTATGTCAGATCCCAAACGGGATATGCACAAGAAGATCCATGCTCTCCTTGTCATCATGGCAAAATGGCTTTACAGCTGATTGCCGTGCCATTCTTGTTGCCAAATAGAGAGTGAGTGTGAGATGAAATTATTCCATATCAGGACAACTTCATTATTAGGTTGATAATGGTAATCTTCAAGTATAATTATCTAAGTAAAATATAAAACATGAAGCTACTTCCTAGTATAGGATCTCTACCTATCTCTTATGCTTCTACATTAGGGTTTACTATAGGGCCCTTTTGGCAACCACAGATCCAACTGAAAGAGCTTGAAACCCAAGAAACTTCCAGAATTTAAAACTATATATGTTTTTGGAAATATATTTGCTGCTAATCGATCTTTATCCAGAAAAATCTTTGTTCAAAAAAGAGGCATGATATTGAATTTCTTTGAAAATGCCTATGTAATCTTGGGTTTGCTATAGAACGTTGAGCTTGATCATCATTTTTCTTCTTCTTTTTGGTGGTTGTTTAACGACAACACATGAACTCGGATGTAGTATTTACACTTCGGATAGTAGTATTGCAATCGTCAATGTTCAAAATAGATGGTAGTATTGCAATTATCAACCACTTAAACAATCAAGCGCAAGAATCGTTCCACCTTTATTCAAGAAAATATATCATTTCATTACTTGATATTTCACAAGTTTGATTGTTGTGAAGATGGATTAATGATTTTCCCTTTCTTTTCTTTTTTTTTTCTGTTTTCATTTTTTTGCAGCAAAAAAATATTGGTTCAATGAGACACAGGCAAAAGCTGAAGACAACAAGTAACATAATTGCAAAAGTGCACATCATTGTAGTTGTTTTCAATAACTAACTGCGTATTTCCTCTTGCAATGACAGACTATCAAAATTTCTTCTTTCTGTCAAGCATTAGGAAAACAAAATTGTATCCCGTACCAACTGATTTAAAAATAAAATATGCATTACTTTCTTTTTTCACATACACAGAGTTATCATAAATATACCTTAATTCTTGGCATATTAGAAAAAACACCTTATAGTTTTCTAAACCTTCTCCATACCTTTCCACTTTTTTGAGTTTTTTTTGTTTTTACCAAATAGCCTTTATGGTAGGTGTATTATCCTAAAGATATCACAGTATACTCAATATGGTGATAGGATTATTGTTTTGAATCATCATGGTACATAAAATACCGTGATGACCATGTAAGAATTTGGGTTTATCTTCTTGACTAGTGGATGAAGCCTTCCTACCTCCTGATATCAATAGAGACCTTGTTGCTCCTGATAGAAAGAGAGCCATCTTAGAGTGTATTGCCACATTCTAATAAACATCCATTGACTCAGTTTGAGGATCTCTCTTCTAAAAGAGAACAATCCACAAAGGGCTTGGAGTCCTTTCTTCATTAGAGCTGGACACAAATGCAAATTCGAATTTACACCTAATAAAGAAGTTTCAGCTTCTTTTGAATTCAAAGGATCAACTGAAATTGGTTTTACTCTCTCTTCTGAACTATCATAAGAAACATCTATGGATGTGTATCTCTACCAAAACATTCATGGCCTCGGGTTTCTCTTCAAATGAACAGCAAAAACAAGATACATGCTATTCTTCCTCTTCTAAACCTGATAACGAACCTAGAATTGTTTCCAAATCCCCTTGTGAACCAAAGTAAGAAGTCATGGTGGGCTCTGATTCTTCCATTGACGTGGAAGAAGGTGCAATGTGAAGCTCAAGCTTACACCTCCATCCATTATATACACATCTTCACGCCATGTGGGTGGGGAGTTTTTTTATTTCTATGCTGTTTGGATGTGATTTTCTCCATTCCAATATCACAAATGCCAGCAAACTCTCCATTCTCGAAGAATTGAAGTTCAAATCTTCAATCTCATCCTCATCCGCCATTAGAAGAAGAGATCAAATTCTAGTATTCTTCTCCATCAGAAGTGCTAATTCTAGTCTTATTCTCTTGTTAACGAACTAATCAAAAACTGATTTTGTTAGAGACATCTAAGAAAACAAGGGCTAGTTCAATAATTTTCTCTCCGAAACCATACGTTGACAACTTGGGCTTTTGGTAGAAATGTTCTATTGATATAAATTTATGTTGATGTAGAACTATGACTTCATTGGTTGTATGGCTCTTGATAGAGCATATTGGCATATCAGGATTCATATAGCCGACTCTAAATAATTAGAGAAAGGCTCAATGATGATGATATAGATTTGTACATGATGTTCCTCGGATTGAGCAAAACACTAGTGACCTCAAACATATAGGATATAGGGAAAAGACATGTCAATCAAGCACTAGCCTTTGAGACTTGAACAAAAAAGGAACTAAGTGGATGAGAAAGAACTACTCAAGAAAAAGGAAAAATAGGATGGGGTAAGCCTCTAGGAAGCCTTGGGATGTGAGGGAGATAATTGCAAGGGCTTGGATGTGGGGTATAGATGCCCTTCTGTATTTATATTAGTGAAGGTTGGGCGACTTCACCCAATGAATGATAAACCATAGTTAGCTATGATTCACTAACCACCATTGGAAATGTAACAATCCTAAACTTAAAAAGAAAAAAGAAAAAAACCTTTTACCTTTGATAGTCCATATAAATAATTTGGTCCTTGGGGACCATCATTTTTTTTGCTCTTTTTACCTTCACATTTTGTTTCCTGTGCCACGTACTATAGGGACATGGGCTTTAAGTGTTAATGTAACACCTTCTAAACACCTCATGTATGAGGTGGGTTAATAATATTATAATAATATTTTTTGTGTTTAAAAAGAGGAGAAGGAGTTGGATTCTCTCTCTCTCTCTGCAAAAACACTCTCTCTTACGCCCCTCCTTCTCAATAACATTGAACCCTCTTTGTGAATTAAAGAATGCAGTGAACTCCTTCTCTCTAGCATAATTTTATCGAAAGTTCCTTCTCAAATATTATAGGTAAATGATCTCATTATCCTAAAAAATAGTCTGTTCACTATTTTTATACTGTAATTTTATGAGCATATGGTATCATTTTTTTCTGTTAAAATTATTATTATTAGAAATTTAGACATTATAAATTATTAAAAATAAAATTTCTGCCTATTATTATGACTTTTAGATACTGTAAAATTTATGTGTAAGTGATGTCATTTTTGGTAAAATCCTTATGTGAAAAATTGATATTTTGCAATTAATATAATATTGTCAATACTGTGAGATTTACGCATTTCTGCATTTAATTGTATTTTTGTTTGTCTATAAATTTTAGGTACATTTGGACCTACAGGAATTGTTGGATCTATCTGGTTATGCCGTTGGGGACTATTTGGACTCATCGGCATGTTGGTGAGGTATGTTTGGACCTGTAGGGATTGTTTGGACCTATCTGGTTACGTCGGTAGGGACTATTGGACTCATCCGAGATGCTAATGAGGTATGTTTGGACCTGCAGGGATTGTTTGGACCCATTCAGGACGCTGGTATATAAGTGACCTACTTGGGACGCTAGTAGGGTATTTTATGAACGCCTTTGAGTTATGCATTGTTGTTAAAATATTTAAATGCATTTCAATCATTTGGATTTTGTTTAATTGTGCATTTCTGAAAGTGAAATTATGATCCATAAATGCTTTTTGGCTCGCATTGTTTCTAATAGACCGCCCTTTTTGAAAATGCTTACATCTTCCTACTGTGATTATTTTTTAGGACTATGATGATCATTTACTGAGTAGCCAAACTTATCAAACTATGGTAAAAAAATTTCAGGGTAAGTGCAGCATCCCTAGTTGAAAGCACAACAATACCAACTTTGGAAGAAGTCATAGTTATGTTGAAATTTTCTCTTTGTGACTTTTGTTCAAATTCACTATTGTAAATTTTGTCCTATCAACAGATGTATATCTAAACCTTCATGTTAATTCTAGTTATGAGTAGACTTTATACAAACTCTTAAAAATAGAAAAAATCTGTTTTAGTGCAATAAATAGTGAAGTAGAAAATTTTCGTTTTGTTAAAAATAGACTGTTACATCTCAAAGATTTCAGTGTTATAAATCTTAAAGTGTGACAGGAAAATACCCAAGTGGAAAGCAATATTTGAATTGCCTCCTCCTTTACTCTTGGCACACCTCTCTATATTTTTGGTGCTCCTTTACTCTTGGCACGCTTCTCTATATTTTTGGTGCTCCTTTACTCTTGGCACGGCTCTCTCTATTTTTAGTATTTATGCTCTCCTTTTCTTTATTCTTGGCAAGCTTGCCCTTATCCAGTATTAATGCTTTCTCTATTTGCCCCTATATGGCAAATACAACATATATGCCCAAAATTTAGTGGTGTCATTGATAGGGGTGGTAATGGGTCAGTCTGGCCGGACCCAAAGTCATTGAACTTAGTCTCGGATCTGAAAATATAATGTGGGACTCTGACTCAGGTCCGGACCCAAACCTAACCACAAAATTAAAATACCTATATATTTAAATATATTTCATAAAATGGGACCTAAAAATATAATATGGGACTGGGAAATGAGACCCGGACCCAATCCTGATCAGACCTGGACATGGATCCGGACCTAAATAGTATTCAAGTCCAAGATTTGGACCCCAACTCGACACATTGGGTTAAAAAATTGGACTTGTACATGGACCCCGTACGGGTCTAGGTCCATTGCCACCCCTACGATTGACTTACAATTTGTATAGTATCTCTAAATGCATTGGGACATGTGCGGGTTTACAACGCTACATTACTTAAAATAGTATTGAGTTTTTTTTTTGTACTAGTGTTGGTTCATGTGTCCTTGACCTTTGTGATCTTTTATCTCATAATGGCATTGATTTCTGTACTAAAAGGGTCTAGCCGTGCCATTTATTTACTTATATTAGGATATCCAATCTTTGCCTATCTTTCTTAATGCATTATGGGGGGATTTTTTTTCCTTAGAAACTTATTTGTGGGAAAGTATCATTTAAATGGCCAAGGCTCGAACAAAAAAACAAAAAAAAAGAAAAAAGAAAATGAAAATGTGGCTAAATCAACTATTCTGCCAATAAAGTGGTTAATATTTAATAATATTTTTATCTGGATACCCCGAAGTTTGACTAAACATTACTTAAATTGCTTTTTCTATGTTTGTAGTCTCAAACAAACTCGTCATTTCCAATAAGTAAAACTATGACTCAGCGACAGGGCTCCGCCTATGGCCGAGTCCAAGTTAATCGGGGTCGAGCAAAGTCTGGTAAAGCCAAAAAGTGTTAAAAAAATAAAAATATAAAAAATAGGAAAATTTTGTTTGAAGTAAAATTAAATAAAATACATCTCAATGACCTTAAAAGTGTAGTAAATTTTTTTCTTTTTGAAAAAATCAATTTGGGCTCTTAATGACGTTAAAAGTGTAGTAAATTTTTTTCTTTTTGAAACAATCAATTTGGGAGGGGCGGGGCGCGGCGGGGCGGGGGGGGGGGGGGGGGTGGGGGGGTTATTTTAAAAATAATCCAAAAGAAGGAAAATGTAAAAATAAGTATTAATGGCCAAGCACTTTTCAATCTTTGCCAAAATGATAAAAAACATAAAAAAATAATATTGTTTTGATCGTTGGATTTAAATCTTGAACCTATATTTTTCACTAAAAATAATCTTACTGAAGATATATAATTTTGAATAAGCACAATAATTTTGGTTCTTGGTTGCTTGAGTCCAAAAATGAAGATCCCCCCACTGGTGGTTCTTGGTTCCAAACAACCTGAAGCACAATTTTTTGTTGAAATAATATGTTATAAGAAGTATTATTTTTGTTATTTAGCTCGAGTAACTTATGTGGCCGAATTACAACAAATGTCGTCATTTGTTAGAGTTTGGTAACTCGAGCATTTTTATAAAATAATTAAGGATGTACCTAAGTGAAATAATTCCTAACTCTTAACTAGTAACCACTTGTTCAAAATTTGCTTGATCACCTTGTTGAATTTTTTATGCGGTTCTACCATTTTATTTTCTTTCAACAATAGTTCTATCTTTCACCTGTGGTGGCCCACCGTAAATTCTTCAAATCCTAATGCTCATAGCGTAAAGTTTGTACTAAACCCAATAATTTTTCCCCTAACTTTGCCATTGTCTCACAATCAAGGGCAAAATAGTCTTTGTTTATTTCTCAGCAGTCCAATTAACGTGTAACATGTTTTAACGATATTTTGATCAGTATTTTGTTTTTAAAGTGAAGGATATTTTGAGCATTATTGAAAAGTAAAAAGTGCCTTTCTAAGGAGGGGGAGACAACAATTATGGCAATAAGGCCTCAGCTTAAAATGTAGAAATCAAGGTGCACCTCAAAATCATCATAAAAAGTTGTTTGAATGTTAAAAAACCCTTTAATTGATCATCTCGACATCGAGATATATGAACATGAAAAGATAAAGAGATTTCGAGTTCGCGAAATAGTGTATCTTGCAACACATTATCTGGACCATTTATTTTCAGGGTTTTTTTATGTTTATAGATCTATTTAATTTGAATTTTTTTAGTTTAAAATTTTATACTTAAATATGAAAATACATTCTCAAACCATACTACGAATATTTTACATCAAAATTAAATTTATGATAAAATTTAGAGGTACACCTTAATTAGATTGTTTAAGGCTACAATCTTATGCAAACCACACTCTTATTTAAATATTATAACTAGATATATTGATTTAAATATCGATTAAATATTATTAAAAAATAAATTATATATTATTTTAATAATAATACCATTCTGGCCAAGTCTTCATAGACTCAGACCCGGATCCGAATAGTGTTCGGGTCCCATATTTGGACCTGGACCCAACCTACCAGGTCCAGATCCATTGCCCCCTGCTTTTTGGCGGATTCTCTCTCTCACTCCATTTTCTTTTTTTTTCAACGGCAATGGCGAGTCCTAAGTAAAGCTCCAAACAGAAGGCAAGTGCAAGTTGCTCCATACGTTTTCCCTGTCTTTCTCTATTACTTTGCTCTTTGTTTTTTTGTTTCCTCTCTCTCTCTCAAATCTTTCATCATTACTCTAAGAAAGCTACTCTTTTAATTCAGATAAAAGTTTCACTAATTCTATTTAAGTTTATTTCAATTAATTTTCATAAAAATACTACCCTAACACGTTTGATTGGCATGAAATTGTTTTCTACAAAACAATTTCATATGAAAATTTCTCTCATGTGGTATGGGAATATTTTTACATCAATTAGTTGCCAATTGGGTTGAAAAGATGCACTAAGACCAATTGGTAAAAAAATATTCCCACATTTTACCATATGATAAATTTTTTTCGTATGGAATTGTTTTTCATAAAAACAATTTCACTCCAACCAAAATGCTTTAGAAGGGAAATCAAACACGATGCTGAAAACATTATTTCATGGGAGTATCAAATTTTTGTTTGTCTTTTTGTTGAAATTTGGAACATAGCTAAACGATAAGCAATTGAGATTTTGGCCACAGTCGATAATGTTATCAAATTCGCTTCACTTCGGCCGAAGAAGCCAAAGCCTTCAGATTTTAAGCCTAAACCGATGTGAAGAGAAGCATGTTGTTGCCGCTCCGGTCATATTCGGGCTGCTTCGGTCTGTTTCGGGTCTTCTTCGATTGAAGCTTCGAGCTACTTCGGTCAGAAAATAAATACCTATATAAAAGTTTTTTAAAATTTTTTATTTTTTCCACTAGTTTTATATATAAATATTTAATTTATTTTATATTAAATAAAAAAAAAGTCCGAAGTCTTCCCCCGGATTGGCCGAAGCACCGAATTGCTTTCATTTTTCTCACCAAACCGAAGAATACTTCGAAACGAATATGACAACATTGATAGCCGCGCACATAGATTTTTAGCATGTAATTAAAGCATAAGAATACTATAGTAAAGATGGATCCTTGATGCATTGGAGAACATAGTATTTTCCTTCATAGATATGTACTAGTAGTGTTTAAATTTATAAAAAACAAGGGATATATGTGCATAATGCTTAGCACACAAAAAAGAGCAAATACAAACATAATAAGTTTATAAAAGGTTGCAAGAAGAAAAGGCATGCCTCAAAAATGCATCGTAAATTTTTTTTTTTGAGGGTGAAAAACCCTCTAATTGATCATCTTGACCTTGATATATACGGATGTTGAAAGGGTACATCTTGTAATTAATTATCTATAGACTGTTTATTCTGTAAGATTTTCATCTCGTTATAGGTCTACTTAAAACTGAACTTTTTTTTGTTTAAATTTCATAATTAGATGTAAAATAGTTTTTAAAATCACCGTTGAAATTTCCGGCACTAAAATTACATCTTTCGGTAAGCTTTGGAAGTGCACCTTAATTAGGTTGTTTAAGGTTGATCCCTTAGACAAACACACCCAATACAAAATGAGACCGTTAAACTTACAGTACGACACCATAAGGGTTTGAATGTGCTTTTTTGTTCAAAAGATTGTAGAAGGGCATTCAATTTGCACCTAAGATTCCATTAGGTAGCTGTACGTAATTTGTGGGAGATCCATAGCAATTAAAATGGTAAGGCTCCCATACCCTTCCCTGAAAATATTTCAAATATAATAAAAAGTCTTCATCCCTATGCATGAGATCGAAAAAAGAGTATATACAAAGATAAGCCATAATGGAGTCCAAAAACTTAAATTTAGTACCCTACCTAGACTTATGCTTGCCTTGCAACGTCAAATAATTAATTACAAAAAAAAACAATTGAGAGTTTTTCACTTTCCCTTGGTGAAAATAAAGAACGAATATTTCTATTTATCTTAGTGGTATGCATATATTTATTATATTTATATTTTATATTTGACAATCAAGTCTCATTTTTTGAGAGTTTAAGATGTGTTTTAATTTTTTTATATTTTACAGTCAAGTCTCACTTTTTGAGAGCTTAAAATGTATTTTAATTTTTTTTTATAAGTTCAAATTTGGTATATCCATACTTTCCACCATCACACCTATAAAAAATATCATAATAATAATTCAAAAATAATAAATAACTAGAATACCCCTATACTATTCATGGGTATTTTAATAATTTATTTATTTTATTATTTTTAAAATATTTTTTATGTGTTTGAGGATGAGAAGTATTAATACCTCAAATTTAAGCTTACTCTAATGTATTAAAAAAGAGATAGTATTAAAATAAAACTATATAATTTCAAACAAATGGGATTTGAGTATAATACAAGAAATATATAGGACTATTTTTTAATTTCCAACATAAAAACAAGTGTTCTATAAAATATCCTAAAAGGATATTGAATTTGTGCTTCCAATAAATGCCTTCTTAGATACTAATTGTATCTAGCATTTTAAGAAAATGTGATCATGACTTTTTTGTACTAAAAATAAATGGTCTCATAGTATACAATTCTTTTGTAAATTATTCATCAAGATTATCTAGGTTTAGCTTTTAGGAACCCAAATGTTTAAATTGTTCATCGTATAGACCAAAGATATTTTGTATTATTTATTTATTTATTAGAATAGGGCTGGGGTCGTGGGGCAGTGGCACTTAAATCCAAGCTAAAGGTCATGACCTCTATTCTCATGAACACTTTTAAAAAATGGACACTTTCCAAAATGGGTAGGAGACTATAATCTCCACTGATCTACCACAAAAAAAAATAAAAAAAGATCATAGTATCAAAAAAATTCCCAAGGGAGTATAAAGTAAGTAGCCCGAGTGAGAATAGGAGCACATGTACAATTTGCTCCACCGAAGTACTTTTTCCTCTACGCTGGACATGACAAAGGGGTCTGACACCTGATAAATCGAATCTCCTACTCTCCTCAACCAAGGATTCAGAGTAATTTTCAGCAATAACACAAGAACCCAACATCTCCCTTGAGACCATCTAGGGTCCTCTCAAGCAAGTTGCCCTACTTAAAATAAAAAGAATTTTATAAAAAATGTTGCATAGTTTCCAAGGTGCATTCATTTATCCTTTTGCCCAAGCAATGATATCACTTGAATCTCCTTCAATCATCTTATGGTTCTCAAGGTTCTTTATTAACTTTAGAATTTCCAAGAGTGCTCTTGCCTCAGCTTCATTGAATATTGTGTCCACATGGCTCCGAATAAGCGTAGTTATAGCTACCCATATGATCTCTAATAGTTCCGCCAAATTTGTGGGGCCTGGGCTTCCATTCAAACTTCCATCAAAATTAAATTTCAGGCAAATTTCATGAGGAGACATCCAACTAACATTTCAAACATGTCTGCCATTGTTAAGCTTAGCAACTTCATATATATTTTCAAAGATTTGAGATTTTGGAACAAACTTACAATCCTTTTTAGTTGAAAACCAATCAACTGTTGGCACTAAGATGTTGGACCTCAGGATTTCAGAAATTTAGGGACATGATCGATGTCTCATAAAAAGCTGGGTGACCGGCCCAACCCAAGGCCAGAGCCTAGAACCTCAGGCATCCTAAGGTGAAATTTTTTTAGGAGTATTTCTTTTTATACAAATGCAAATATATGCCGATATTTGTGTTAATTTTGTATGTGTTTGCATTTATATGTATTTCAACTACCTTTTTTCATGTAAATATAACAAGAATGTAGAAACAATTTCAAAAATTCAAATTATTGAAAGTTTAGTGAAAACATAAACAAGTCCATAGTGTATTAGTATTTAACTCCCCAATTTGTACTCCATAGTGACATCCAAGCATGATACACTATTACAAACATGGCAATCGAGGTCACTACTGTGACTTTTCCTACTTTATGTGATCTCCATTTGGGGCGCTCGCCATTTCCTTTGAATTCTGCGTAGGAAGAGGTTTCTGAAACAATGGAGCATGCTTTTAGGGGAGAAAACCATAGATGAAACAACTGTGAAGTTGTAGGTGCATAAGAGTTATCAAAACAAGCATAGGCTCGCCAACTCTAGTATCGTGGCTAAGAGCTTTGGTACTTTTTGTTGTAATCGTTATCTCCGTATCTTTTTTTCCCTCCGTTGCTCTCTCTCCCTTCTCATCATAACCTTGTTCCAACTATGATTCTTTCTTCATGATTTCCTTGCTTCCTTTGGTACTTTCTCTTTCATCACTTAATTCTCTCAAGTAATTTCTCTGTCCTCGTCATTTCCTTGCTCTCTTCGGTACTCTCTCCCTCCTCCCTTCCCCGAAAAAAAAAAAAACAATAAGAAAAAAAAGCAAACCTCTTTCACCCTAATTAAAGATTTGCGAGTTAAAGAGTTTTGGCATTCAAAACTCTTTAAGTCTTTAGGTCTCACAAACTTGAAAATTTCAAACTTCAACTTTAGTAGATTTGCTTCAAATCCAAATTTTTTCTGAATAAAGAAAAAGTAAAAACTAGAGATTTATGGAAGTTTTTCAAATTATCCTCCCGCCAACCCTTTATCCCTTTTGAGGGGAAAGGCCGTTTTTTTTTTAGGTAATTCAGTGGGGATTGGGTTCCCTATCTATTATAAGAATGGAATGTAAGAGATCATGTTGTGGCGGCCCACCAGCCTGACCACCTAGCCTTGAGCCCATTCCTAGAAAAAAGACTTTTGCCCCAGCCTAATGCATGTTTTTGCCCTCTGATAGAGGCTTGGGGGCAAGCACTTGGCGCTAGCACTTAGGCTGACTAGTCTCTAGCCTAGTGGTCCCCTGCCTAGTCAGCCTTTGTAGCAAGCTTTAATACACTGAATTAGACTAGACCTCTTAGAAGGAAGGTTTCCCTATTAGAAAAAATGCTTTTAAAGGTGACGAGACCATCCTTGCAAATATTCGTATTGTGTCATAGTGAGCCACATGGTTCTCACTATGGTATATATTAATCATGATAGAAGGAAGAAATGTTCATAATTACTTGCCAAAGATAGAAACTATACTCCTTATGGATGTAGTTAAGACTGACTATGTCTTATACCATTCGTTGTATTCGTAAATATATCTTGTACGTTAAATATCTGTGTAAATAAATGGTCTTGTTAATATCGACAATACATAGGGAATATTTTATGGTCATTGACACTTTAATAAACTTTGATATAATGGAAACCAGGAGATTTCATGCATGAGAAGTTCACCTCAGTGATCAGGATATTATTTTATTGCGCATGTATGCATATTTTTGAATTACTCCTTGTGGCAACATTTATATCATCCCAAATATCATGTACAGCTTTTTCAAATGCTTGGCACATGTAACGACGTGAGTGAGCAGAGATATACCTCTTCCAAAGCATGCTTCTTGAAGGACTCAAACCAACAATTATGTCCTTAGTGGTAGTACTGACGAAACATTTCTGTAATTGATGAAATGAAGTGCATTTGTGAATGTTAACCTTATATATACATGTATATAGTTCTCATCAGCTATTGCTTGAGAACTAATAAGTGTGATCTAATAAGTGGGGTCTTGAGGAAATATCCCATTATTTGGTTGAATTTAACATTGTTACTTACAATTATGTAATTGATACATATGGCAAGGCAGGATACTCAAAGAGATGGAAAAGTCTCTTAATGCTACAAGATCTTTACACTATGATTTGCTTTATCTGGCCTTACGATAACTATGGACCAATTGAAGAAATGCAGAAGTGATATGCTGAATTTCATCATATTGGTGTCGAGCCATTCATTCAGTCTTTTAATTTTAATTCAAGTCTTATGATAGAGCTACAATTGTGACTTTTAATAACAATGACAAAAATAAAGCTGTAAGATACCAAAAGAGGAAGTTATATTAACTGTTTGAGTTATGCTGGTCCACTTGCCTCATTTTATCTTCACCTCACGTTCATGAGTAGCCTCTACTATACTTTTTCTGGTGTAAGTTTAGACAACAGTTGAAATATTACATTATCAGGCTTGCATTGCTTTTCTTCATCATTAAAAACATAGCCATCATTGCCAAATCTCCAGTGCATATGGTCACCAACAACTGTGACTTTTAATAACAATGATAAAAATAAAGCAGTAAGATACCAAGAAAGAAAGTTAAATTAACTGCTTGAGTTTGTTGGTCAATTTGCCTTATTTTATCTTCAGCCTAATTACGAGCAGCCTCTACCATACTTTTTCTGGTGTAAGTTCGGATAACAGTTTAAATTATCAGGCATGCATTGATTTTCTTCTATCATTAAAAACATCTTCAGCATTGCCATATGCACCAAAGATGTAAGTGAAAAGTGGGTTATTTGGAATAACCCCAAAAGTATCCAACTGTCTCAATGTCGATGGATCTTTTTCAGATCCTCCTTTACTATATCCATTGACAAAATAGCTGAGTGACACAATTGGGTTCCATGCATTTTCATCATGCAGAAAACATCCTCCATTGCATTCAATGTTTCAAGATCGGCAACAATAGAGGAACTCTCGCTCAAGTACCTTTATATCTACTTATATCTACATATAAGATTTTAAGCGCATTGATATTCACATACAATGAAGAACATGCATTCTTATGTACTATGTTTTACTGTTGCTATTTTGTGTCAGTTTTACATCTTTGTTCATGGAGCTGTAATCAGCAGTTAATTTTATCATTTTCCAAATTGGATATTTACTTGTGAGACTTTATGTGCTTAGAACGAGAGTCTAGTCAATAAATTTCCAAGTAGGGAGCTGTGAACTGCACATGAGTTAGAACTAAGAAATGAAATATAATTGCTTTTAAGGAAGAAACAGCTTTTGAGATTTTTGCATGTCGAGTTCTAGGTGTTACTCTTTGTTCTATGGATAAAATAATAGGCGCTCCTTGGGTGGCTTTTAGGGTGAAGAAGCATCATGACCACAATCGCTATTATGATTTTCTATCCCATGTAATATTTCCAATCGTTGTTTGATGATTTACTGCACATTGGCAATTCTGAGTTCCAAATCAAAAAAAAATTGGTCTGCTTTTCTTTCCCTGTATTCTTTTGTGTATATTTTTTCGTTACATTTTTATCCATAGTGATGGTATCCTATTCAAATAATGGGTTGAGAGTTGATTAATATAATAGATGTAGATACATTTTTTGGCATACTAAAATAACTATAGTAGTATCCAAAGAATACTAGCCTCAAAATCAGTGAGAAAAACTAAGATAAAACAAATGAGCAAGGTGCTAATATGCTAGAAGAACTTGATAGTGAAGAAATCCTTAGACTAGTAGAGATGTTAAGAGAAACACAAAACTCTTCGCAAATAAATAGGATCAGCTGTGGAACCAAAACCAACTACAACTACCAAAATGAAATAATGGATTGAGGGTTGATTAATATAATAGATGTAGATACATTTTTATTATAAAAAAAAAAAGGGTGGAGATGCCTTGAATCTAGGGGTTCTTGTTTGGTTAATGACGAATTATTGTTGTTGGTGGTGAGTGGTATGGGACTTTATTGATGAGTGGATCTTGGGTTTGATTTCCAGCTTCCATTGCTGAAAAAGAAGAGTTCCTAATTTCTAAGATCACATAGCATAACTGACAAATTTGCAAGGGATAAAATGTGATGTTCCCAAAAGTTGATAACCCTTTTCTCTACTGATGCCTATTGGATTGGCAATGCAAAGTGAATTATATGTTATTGGTAATTTCTTTTCCCTAAACTTTTGAGTTACAATTGATATTAAAAGTTCTTATTAAACATTTTCTCTCTTTCTCTCTATCTTTAAAACTTCACAGGTTTTGTTCTATATTTGTTGTGGCTTCTTGGTAGCTAGGATAAATAAGATCCGTATATGGGTTTCAGTTGTGGTGGATCACATGGAAGCTCAGGATCTAGGCCATTTTTGTTTTTTGATGTATCAACACAAAAGCATATACTAATAGGGAAAGTAAATATGTCACAAAAACTAAGAGCCTCCTAATGAAGGATCGCTATGGTCTGGCCTGAACTGCCTAAATCAAACACTCTAACACTGATAACTCAAAACCTCTACAAGTTTAGCATGTCATGTTTTCCCATAGAAACTTCTTGTAAAAGTTGGCATTGATCCTATCTATATTTTATTAGGATGCCATGTTTTGGCATGGCATTCGAGACTATGTTGCTCCTCTGGTACACATAATTTACAATTTAGACCATACCAGCATAAGTTTCCCAAAAAATAGTTGTTGGATTTTTCAACCTAGTTATGTATTATGAAATATGTAGGCCTTAGCAAACCAAGTGTGTCAATAATCGCCACTTTGAGTTCCTTTACCAACCAATGTCTAACAAAAGTCTCAAACATTAGTTGCTACTTGTTTCTCTCTACTAATTTGTTGATGGTTCTTCTACATTAGGGTCAAGAATGTAGTCTCTGTCTCTCTACTAATTCAGCCAAAAGAGCTTGAAACTTAAATATTTTCAAGAATGTAGAAACAAATGTACTATTGGCAATAGATTAAATGCTAACCGATCTGTATCCAAGAAAATCATTGTTCTTTCACGAGACATAATATATTGAATTACTTTGAGAATATTTGTGTACTCAGGTTTGCTTTTGAAAGTTCAACTAGATTATATTTTGTCCTCTCTCTCTCTCTCTCTCTCTCTCTCTCTCTCTCTCTGTTTAGCTATAAGATTCGAACCTGGGATATAGTACTGCAGTCATCAACAGCTTAACCACAAGTTCTAGCGAGTGCGGTGAAGATAGATTGATGGTTTTCCATCGTTTTTTTTTTTTTTTTTTTCTGACAACAAGAAAGATATTGTATGCAAGGAGACGCTGGCAAAAGTTGAAGACAACAAGCAGCGGAAATGGGAAATTGCAAGGCATTTCAGCTGCTTTCAACAAATAAATTGGTATTTCCTCTTAGAATGACTCATCAACATTTCCTCTTTTTTTGTCATGCTTTAGCAAATGCAAATTATGTCATATAACTTCTAATTTGGAAAAACAAAAAAAACAAAACATACATTGTTTTCTTGTTTTACAAACACATAGGCAGATGTCAACATAATAATATACTATCATTTTTTTTCTTGAATAACTAACAAGCTTCGTAACATACATATAAAACTATGACCACAGATACATGCATTTTTGCATGCAACTTTATTATCAATTTATCACACCCACAACATAGCTATAAAATTTGTCCAATATTTGTTTGGTTTGAACAATTCTTTACCATTCATGTTATTAGGTGAGGATTATGGCATGCATATAAAACTGTGACTAAAGATATATTCATGATTGCATGCAACTAATAGCTATAAATTTGTCCAATATTTGTTTGGCTTGAACAATTATTTGCCCTGCAGGTGGCTAGGCTTGAATAATCCTCACATCTTCACTCATTATCTTCACATCTACATGAAGCTCAACCATTCACATAGCACTACATACCATCACTTCTCTTCTTTATGTAGATTTGGATTTTTCTTATTTTCATACTGTTGCAATGTGATTTTTCTTATTTCCATACTGCTTAGGTGTGATTTTCCCCATTTTAACATTGAAAATACCACCAAATTCTCTAGGATCAAAGGATTGAAGTTCGAATCTTCAATCTCATCCTCGCTCGCCATTAGAAGAAGTGAAAAACTTCTAGACTTGTTAGCGAACTAATTGGATCAGTTTCATCCAAAAATCATTTTTGCTGAGACCTAAGTGAAAGAGGATTGATCTATCAAGAATGCTTGAAACCTCTAGACAACCTGGGCTATTGGTAGAAACATTCTATTGATATAGATCTCTACATGATGTGCCCAGTCCTGAGCAAAAGAATAGAGGACAACAAAAAAGGTGAGCTGATGGGAATTGGGTGTTTTCTATTTAACAAAGAAGGAATAAAAAGGATGGGAAAGAACTTAATAAAAAAAAAAAGAAATGGGAGATGAATCATCCCAAAAAGCTGAAGCCTTTGGATGTGAGAGAGATGACTGCAAATTATTGTATGAGAGAGAGAGACGGCATTCTCTATTTATAATGTTGGAGGCTGAGTTAGTTAACCCACCAATTTGGCTTACCATAGTTAACTAACATTGTGATTCATTATTCACTTTTGGATAAGACCCAATTGGAAAAGCATTATGTAAATTGCCCCCAACTTTACTCTTGGTGCGCCCATCTCTATTTTTAGTATTTATGCACTCCTTCTTGGCATGCTTGTCTTTATCTAGTATTAATGCCCTCGTTGTAATTTGCCACTAAGGAAAAAACTAACTCTACATTGTCAAATTTTAGCAGTGTTGACTTACAACTAGGATACAACCACACTTTGTACAGTCTCTCTAAATGTATTGGGACATAAGTGAGTTCTTATTGAAAATAGCATTATTTTTAATTTGTATTAACCCTCACTAATGTATTCTTGACATATGTGATCTTTTCTGATTATAACATTGATTGTTTACTAAAATACTCTAGTGGTAGCACTTATTTACGTTAGGACATTCAAACTTTTTCTATTTTTCTTAATGCATTTTGGAAATGCATGAATTTTTACTAAACACAACATTGATTTGGGGGAAAATATCTTTTAAATGATCAAACCACAACTCCTTAAAAAAAAAAATTTAAAAAAATGCTTGAATGCCCTTCTTCTAGGTGTGTAACACCAGAATGCAGAGTCATTTTTAAGTAAAAGGGCATTTTTAAATAAATGATGCATTTTCTATATAGCCTAGGCTTTATGAAAACAAATTTAAGCCTCATATCGAATCCTTGTTCGGAAAGCACTTTGGATGTCGGAAATCTCCGTGATGGCTGTAAAATCAAATTTCAATACTGACTTGAAATTTGAAACTCAAAAAGTGGTACAGATCTTGCTGATATGTGAATGCTTATTTTTAGGGCGAAATGATGGATTAATGTGTTTCATTATGCACTATTTTTTGGCTTGAAATCTTAATTTTTTTCACAACCATAATGGTCAAGGCCAAGATGATGGATTTGAAATTTTTCCAACATCATAACTGCAATTTTCAGAGAGTTTTGAGGTGAGGCTTTACTTATTTTGATAGGGTTGTGGCCCTATCAAAACATTTTTCTTAAGTAAAATGATATTTTAACATGAAAACAACATTTATTTATTAGAAAATATCATTTATATGGTCTTCCATACTCAATATAAAATTGACAATTTCAAATAAAAGTATCATTTTTATGGTCAAAACCACTATAAAAGATCATTGGTGTTGTTAAATCAACTATTTTACTCATAAAGTGTATACTTTTTAAAAACAGATACCTCTCAAAGAATTTTGTTAACAATGCTTACAATTGCCCTTCTTCTCGGATGGTAACCCCAATTAATCATGGCTCTTCCAGTAATTTGATGTATTTATGTTATTTGAGAAAATTGACATAAATACATTTTCAAAACTGGAATGCTAATCTGCACTAAAACAATTTTATTCCATATTTGGAACTTGGAACAAGCAGCTTCATTTTGTAGTTTAACCCCTCTTAAAATACCTGTGCTTTTTTATAGGTTCCAAACTCAAAGCATGATTTATTGAGAAAACTTCGAGTTTGGAATCAAGAACAAATAGTAGTATTCAGTTCATTTGGCTTGACTAACTTACCTTGCCAAAAAAACAAGAAAATGTCATATCTTGTTCAAAGTTCTAAATACAGAAAGAGGCACTTGCGTAATTTCATTAAAATAATTGAGGAGGTTCCCAACTTTTAAGAAGTTACCACTTGTTGCTAATTTAGTTTATAGTAACCTCATTGAATTTTTGATGTGACTTGACCATTCTATTGCCTTTAGTAGTATTTATGTATGTTACATGTGGTGGCTCAAATCAAATGCGAACAAGGTAATTTCGTCCAAAATGTGAGCATATAATTCCAAGTTTGCCCTTGCCAAAAGGGAAGAATAGCCATTTTTCATTTCTCAGACAAAAAAAGCCTCCAAATAATTAACAAAATAGCTCCCCCCACCCCTCTCCAAAAAAACAATTAACAACATAGTTTAAGTACATTTTGGTCATTACTAAAAATTCAAGGGTGGCTTTCTAAGAAGTGAGGAGCGAGATAAATCACTTATGGCAACATGTTTTTTTGCCTAACTACTATTAATGAGCTTTAGTGTCCTAAATTAATCATAGTTAACTAACTCATAAAAGTGTAAAATATTAGCTAAATAAAAAATATCTAAAAATATCATAAACATCAAGTGATGATTGAAATAACATTAACAGTCAGTACATCTATATATTTTTACTATGAAAAAATCTCAAAAAGCAACCCACTAAAAGTACCACTTAATGGCCCTTAGACATTTTTATAGATGAATAAGGTTTTGATAAGAGAGGTGGCTCATTTTTTACATGAAACCCCCTCCAAAATTCATCTTATATATGTATTTTGGATTCAAAATTTTAGGGGTTGAGAATCTCAACACCTGTAAAATAAATTTTAAAAAATTAAAATGATAATCTTTTGTTATATATTTGTCAACACTGTTTATTTTAGTTTTTGGTAAGGCCATCACTTTTTTAAGTCTATTTTAAAAATGGATTTTGATGCAATAGGGGATGTACTTGACGCATCAAATACTTTTCCTTTATGGATACATAAAATTACTGCACACATGAAAAAACAAGAATTACAAAATGAGACATTTAAACGAACAAATGCATACATTACTGCAACATTAAGGGATCATAGGGATTTGGATGTGATTGTTTAACAGGAGGACTATAGAAGTGAAATCAATGTGCACCTTAAGATTCCAATAGGTCGTCAAATTTATCAATAGAGTTAAGAAGGTTAGTTTTGAGTTCATGCTGGGTAAAGGACATTTCCAATGGTTCAATATGAATTATTTTCATGCTAGGGAAAAAACGGTTCTAGTAGTTAAAAATGGAATAAAATAGTATCTAAACTTTCTCGTTTATAATTTTTTATAATCAAGGCTATATACTAGTACTTTTTGTATCGATGACCATTTAAACCCGATATGAAAAAAGAGGTATGATCACAAAGGTCAAGTTAAAATTAGGTTTTAAATTTAAGATCTACACTAAAGGGGATTTTGATCTAAAAAGACCATCACACATCTTGACCTAGCTTTATTGTCCCAAAAAAAAAGGAGAGTTGAAGTCTCTCTCCTTGGTCATGAGACTCCAATAGCTCACGTAGTACTTAGCACTTTGCATTTGAAGTATCCATATAATATACAACAAATTGGAGCACCATGACTAGGTGCACCTCATCAATGAGGGTGCAATAGACTAGAAAGGTGGTGGAGTTGTTGTGGGTTTTGGGGTTTTATTCTAGTTGTCCAACTTTTTATTTTTATTTATTTTTAGTGTATGCATTATATGGTTTTGCATATTTTCATCCTAGATTGGAATGCTTATACGATCCGAAAGACGACATTTTCGAAAGCCAATACGACAAAAAAAACCTCATGGTATGGAAATGCAGATTTGTTGAATCAACAAGTTTCAGATGCCAAACCTCTTACTCTTCAGATCTCACAAACTCTGGAAACTTTCAAACTTCACCTCTAAAAGATTTCTTTGAAACCTAATATTTTTTTATTTAAAAAATTAAAATTAGATTTATGAAAGTTTTTCGCTCTAAAAAAGCCCCCCTTCAATCCCTTCCCCCTTTTTGAGGGGGAAAAAAAGTTTTTGTCATTGCTTATCTATGTTCCCACCACCTTATCGAGGCATAGGGGAAGCGCATGGTGCAAGGTGGCACATAGGCTAACTAGGCTATGGCCTTGGGTCCCTACCAAGTGTGAGGTTCCTAGGAGTTGTCCTGTTTGTAGAAAGAAGGTTTACTTGTTGAAATAAATGTTTGTAGAAGCAACGTGACCATTTTAGCCAATATTCCGATCATATCAAAGTGAACCACATCGTTCTCACGTGTTTTAAATGCAATAATCATGGTTCAAGAATAAATATCCATGAACGCAATAATATACCTTCTTGCTCTTAAATATGCCTTGCCCAACATGAATGAATGAGCTTGTTGCATTTGAGATACAAGTAACACATAACCCGGGGAATTTTATCATTTTTGACACTTCGATATAATGGAAACTAAACAATCTTGTGGTGGAGAATTTCAATAAAGTGATCATGTTACTTATTGTTTTTGTATTGCTTCTTATAGTAACATCATCCCAAGTGTCATGTAAAGGTCATTAAAATTTTTGGCACATGTAAATGACATGAGCAGGCAAGATTGCTCTTCCAAACTATGCTTATTGAAGGATCAAATCGACATTTGATGTGTACATCATTTTTGGGTGCTTATGGTATTAGTGATCATCTTGATGAAGCATTTCATGTAATTAATGTAGTTGTTTCATTGTAAATCTGTTATATAATGCACGTAACAGAGTCTTCATTCTTTGTTGCTTTAACTTATTTCTCCTTGATCTAATCAATTGGGTGTCTAAGGTAACATCCTATAATTGTGCTTAATTTAACATTATCACTTACAATTGCATAATTGGTGGATATGGCAAGGCAGGAATGCTCAAAGATGTGGAGAAATCATGAATAGAAATGATTGAAACAGGGAAAATGGCCATTAGATATTTACTGTATGAACGATTTTTTTTGTGCTTATGGTAAATAATCAATTAGGTCTCTAAGGAAATGTCCTACTATTGAGTTGGACTTTAACACTATCCCTTACAATTATATAATTGATAAATATTGCGAGGCAGGAATGTTCAAAGATATGGAAAAGTCAGCTATAGAAATGCTTGAAACAGGTTGATGCCTACTAGATATTTACTCTATGAATTGTTTTAATTTGGGCTCATGGTACCTATGGACCTATTAAAGAAATCTAGAAACAGTATGATGAATATCAGCATACAAACTCTTAAGTATATCGATCAAGTTGTATGATAGAGCCGGTATGCATCAAAAAATGACATCACGCATAACATGGGTACCATTCATAGCCATCTAAACAAGTCATGTTTGAAATACCAGGTTTTGACATAACCAGGTTTGACATAACAAGTTTTTTATTCAAAACTTGGGTTTGTTAACCCATGGTGCCGAATAAGCCTTAATGGATTTTATGAGGGGAATTTTTTACCAACAATTGTAACCTTATAACGACACTTAAATAAAGATATAGGATACCCGAAAAAAATAGTTATATTAACTACTTGAGATGTGCTGCTCCACATGCCACATTTTATCTTCATCTCACAAGTAGTTTCAATCATACTTCGACTTGCCTAAGCTTGGATAATAATTGTTTTACATTATCAAGCTGGCATTGCTTTTATGTCATCATTTAAAAAATTTCTTATCACAAGTGCACTACCATATGCACTTGTGATGCATTTTAAATGTGGGTTATCTTGAATAGTTGAACTAC
Organism: Amborella trichopoda; assembly: GCF_000471905.2. Next base: position 1,861,807 of record NW_006499827.1, read on the forward strand.
CTAATTGTCTCAGTACTGATGGGACTTTTTAGATCCCATTTTACTATATCAATTGACAAGAGAGCTAGTGATATGATTTGGTCTAACATCATGCCTTTTCATCATGCTGAAAAAGTGCTCTATTTCTTTAAATGTTTCAAGAGTGACTGCAACATAGGACCTCTTTCTCACATGTTCTATTCCTCTATTTATATCCATGGAATCATGGATGAGCTTTCAAACGAATTGATATTCAAATACAGTGATGCACATGTGTTCTCATGCACAAGGTTACTTTTGTCATTATGTTTCAACTTTACATCTTTATTCATGAAGCTGTTATCAATAACTGATTGTAGCATTTTCCAAATTAAATTTAGAATTTTCTAATTAATTTATAATTCTTAAATATGATCTCTCTCTCTCCCTCTCTCTCTCTCTCTCACATAAAAAGTTTATTGGTTTAGTCATGTATTCTTTGTTGCTTTCTTGTCTATATCTAGTTTTCATTGTGTAGATAACATGGAAGACTGGGGTCGTGCCTTTTATGTTCTATGATGCGTCAGTAGAAAGGAATACATTAATAAGGAAAGAAAATATGTTATAAAACTAGTAGCCTATTAACAAAGCCTCACTATAATCAGGCCTAATCTACCTAAACCAAGTACTATAAACTCATCCATACTAGAATAACTCATCTTGTATTCTCAAAGTAACTTCCTTATAAAAGTTGCCACTTATCCCATACATGTTTCAGTGAGCAAAGCATTTGAGATTATGTTGCTTCTCTGGTGTACATTATTCGATTCCAGTGCATACCAGCATTCCCAAAAGGTACTTGTTGAATCTCATTCAGCATAGTTTATGTATTATGAAATATGTAACCCTTAGCACACCAAGTGTGCTTTCCTTCTAGAAATAGGAAGCTGGTCTTCTATGTGGTGTCAATAATCACCACTTTGAATTTCTTTGCTAACCAATCTCTATCTAAGTCTCGGACATTAGTCCTGGTAAAGACACTATAAAAGTTGTCTATGTCAGATCCCAGACAGGGTAAGCAAAAGAAGATCCATGCTTTCCTTATCATCATGGCAAAACAAGTTTACTAAATAGTCAAGTCTGAACTGCTGATTGCATTGGCATTCTTATTGCCTAATAGAGAATGAGTGTGCTATGAACTTATTCCAGATTAGGACAACTTCATTATTAGGTTGATAATGGTAATCTTCAAGCATAATTATCTTAATAAAATATGAAACATGAAGCTACTTCCTAGTATAGGATCTCTATCGGTCTCTGATGCTTCTACATTAGGGTCCGTTATAGGGCCCTTTTGGCAACCATAGATCCAGCCAAAAGAACTTGAAACGCAAATAACTTCTAGAATGTAAAACCATATGTGTTTGTGATAATAAAATAACTTCTAGAATGTAAAACTATATGTGTTTGTGGCAATACATTTACTGCTAATCGTTCTGGGTCTAGGAAAATCATTGTTCTAACATGAGACATGATATTGAATTTATTTGAAAATGCATGTGTAATCTTGGGTTTGCTGTAGACTGTTGAGCTTGATCATCATTTTTCTTCTTCTTTTTTGTTATTGTTTAACGGTAGCATACAAATTCAGATGAAGTATTTAAACTTGGGATGCTAGTATTGCAATCGTCAACCACTTAAACAATCAAGCCCAAGATTGGTTCCACCTTTATTTGAGAAAATATATCATTTCATTTCTTGAATTTCACAAATTTGATTGTGGTGAAGGTGGATTGATAATTTTCTTTCTTTTTAAAAAAATGTTCTTTTTTCTTTTTTTTTTAGCAGCAAAAGAATATTGGATGCAATGAGAAACCGGCAAAACCAGAAGACAACAAGTAACAGAATTGCAAAAGTGCACATCATTGTAGTTGTTTCCAATAAATAATTGGGTATTTCATCTTACAATGACATAGAATATCAAATTTTCTTCTTTTTGCATATAACTGCTGATTTAAAAAGAAAACATGCTTTGCTTTCTTCTTTCACATACACAGAGCGATGTCCTTAGTATAATATAGTTTCTCTTTTTCTAGAATATTGACGAACTTCCTTGCATCTATATAAAACTATGTGCATAGATGCATGCATGCATCCATGCAAATTTATTGTCTCCCACGTTATATCTATAAGTTTATCTCATATATTGTTTGGCTTGAACAATTCTTTGCCCTGCAAAGTCCTCCTTGCACTTGGATGATGGATCACCTCAGCATCTCCCCAATTAGGAGAAAACAATCCTCAAAGCTTCACTAAATCTTGTTTATTGCTCACTTTGCTTGTCAAGATTGGATTTTATTTTTGGGGCTCCTTTTGCATTAGGAGTTTAGTGGTAGGAAGAGTAATTGAGAGGTACCATTGCAGTGGTAGGAGTAGCTTATGTCAACTGATAGCCACTCAATCCCAAGCCCGATTCTGAACATACCACTCATCATCTTTACATCAGCATGAAGATGAATCTTACATATCCCCACTCTATTATATACAGATCTTCACGCTATGTAGGTTGGATTTTTCTCATTTCCATACCATCTGGGTGTGATTTTCTCCATTCCAATATCACAAATGCCATCAAACTCTCTAGGATCAAAGAATTGAAGTTCAGATCTTCAATCTCTTCCTCGTCAGCCATTAGAAGAAGAGAGAAAATTAGAGTCTTCTTCTCCATTAGAAATGATAAAATTCTAGTCTTCTCTTGTTAGCAAATTAATCAAAAACTGTTTTTGCTAGAGACACCTAAGAAAAGAAGGGCTAGTTAAATAATTCTCTCTCCAAAACCCTACTTTGGATTGATCTTTCAGTAGTGAGGAAACCCTATGGATAACTTGGGCTTTTAGTAGAAATATTCTATTGACATATTTTGAACATGAAGAGCCCAAGATTGAGCAAAAGACTTCTGGACATCAAACAAGTAGAATTATAGGAAAATATATGTCACTCAAGCAATAACCTTTGAGACTTGGGTGGATTTGTTTTAATTCAACAAAGAAGAAACTGAGGGGATGAGAAAGAACTACTTAAGAAAAATGCAAAATAGGACGGGTTTAAAACTCTAAGAAGCCTTGGGATGTGAGGGAGATGATTGTAAGGGGTTGGGTATGGGATAGAGATGCCCTTATGTATTTATATTAGTGAAGGTTGTGTTACTTTACCCAATGAATGACTAACCATAGTTAGCTATGATTCACTAACCATCGTTGGATAAGACCCAAGTGGAAAGCATTATTTGAATTGCCTCTTTTAGTCTTGCCACGCCTCTTTCCATTTCTAGTATTTATGCTCTCCTTTTCTTTAATCTTGGCAAGCTTGTCCTTATCCAATATTAATGCTTTCTTTATTTGCCCCTATATGACAAATCCAGCCTGCATGCTCAAATTTTAGTGATGTCATTGATGGGGGTGGTAATGTTTCAGGTCATAGTCTGGCCGGACCAGAAGTCACCGGACTTAAACCCAAACTTGAAAATATCATGTGGGACTCACGGACCCGACCCAAAATTAAAATATTTATATATTTAAATATATTTCATAAATTGGGATACAAATATATAGTGTCGGATTGGGAACTGGGACCCGATCCTAATCGAACATAGACATGAACCTAGATCCAAATAGTGTTCTTGGACCCAACACATCGGGACAAAAAGTTGGACCTATACCTAAACCCTGGATGGGTCCAGGTCCCTTGCCACCCCTACTCATTGACTTACAATTAGGTTATAGCCAAACTTTGTTCGGTGTCTCCAAATGCATTGGGACATATCAGCCCTTACTTAAAATAGCATTGATTTTCTTTTTTGTACTAGTGTTTGTTCATGTATTCTTGACTTTTGTGATCTTTTATCTCGTAATGGCATTGATTTTTTTGCTAAAATTGTCAAGCCGTGCCATTTATTTACTTACATTAGAATATCCAATATTTGTATGTCTTCCTTAATGTATTAGGGAGATATGTGATTTTTTTCCTTAAAAACTTAGTTATGTGAAAGCATCATTTAAATGGTCAAACCCTCCACACACTCACACACAAAAAAAATCAATGAGGTGGCTTAAGCCCATAAAGTGGTTAATATTTAAAAATCTTTTCATTTGGGTACCCCCAAGTTTGATTAAAAATACTTAAATTGCCCTCCTATGTTTGTAGCCTCAAACGAGCTCGTCATTTCCAGCGAGTAAAACTACGACTCGGTCACAGGATTTGGCCTATGGCCGAGCCAAGTAATTCGGGCCGAATCGAAGTTACTCGGGGTCAGGCGAAGTCCAACCAAGCCCAAAAATGTTAAAAAAAAATAAAAAGCACCCAAAAAAGGAAAAATTACATACCGTAAAATTAAATAGAACACATCTAAATGAGGTTAAAAAAATAGTGAAAAGATGGATTTTGAAGACATCAATTTGTGATGGGGGTTTCAGAATAATCCAAAAAGAAGAGAAAATGTAAAAATAGATATTCATCGCTGAGACACTTTCCAATCTTCGCTCAAATGATGGAAGACATAAAAATATATATCTTACAAATAAATTTCTTATTTATTTGTATTCTTTGTAATTTTTTTGAAATTTATTTAAGATCTTTGAGTTGAACCACCCCACTCGGGGATGCTTAGACTTGCTAGGGTGGTGAGTTCGAGTTAATCGGGTGAGTGTAAATTGGCTCGTCCGAGTTTTTCAACACCGGTCATTTCAATAATTTGTTTCACCTAAGTCATTTGAGCCAAATGACATGTATAAAATATCTTGTTTCAGATTCAAATCCTAAAACTATATTTTTCACTAAAGTGTGTTTGATAGCACGCTACTATCCTACTATTTCAGGATATTGTAGAATATTTCATAATCTTAATTATGTTAGTTTATATGTCGTATTTGATAGGTTCAAACTATATGTTTTAATATCCAAATAACTTCCAAATATCTGAATCCTCAGTCATTCAACTTTGAGTTGAATTTTACGGGGTTCAATTTCTCCGTCTAAAGTTTTTACCTCTCTCAGTCCACTCCTCTCTTTCTCTCTGAGGGCCTGTGAGCCTCAGACGACAATTTAATTGTGAGCAAAAGAATCCACCACTGAAGAAACTACTTAGAGCTTGAATGGTAGGATGGATTTGAATATCCCTGCAGTCTTTTCCTCTCTGTGTGCTTTCTTTCTCTAGGCTTGAAGAACTATTTCTCTCTCACTCTAGAAATCAAGGACACCTTTCTCTAGCATGTAGAGCGCCTCCACTTCTTTCTCTCTAGAGATTTTGGAACTGGGGCCCAGTAGGGTTATTGAGACATGGAAAATATACTGGGTCTTGAGGATTGTAAGCAATGTTCAGTAAGTCGGAGGCGGCTGCCTAGGCGATGGGAGGGGGGGGGGAGGTTGGGGTTGGGGTTGGGGTTGGGGTTGGGCTGCCTAAACACAAAGATGACCAGTGATTTTTTAAAAAAAGAAGTTTGGATCCCCCATACCTCCCACATTTTATTATATATAAAATTGTTTGTTTTACTATTTAATAAGTTAGTTTTGTATTTAATATATTGTTAAGATGCCAGAAGCACATATCAAACCTATACAGACGGTAAATGCAATAATTATAGCTCAAAATCAACATTAAAAGATAAAATGAACTCGAGATGTCATTTAAATCTCGCAAATCACAAGTCACTCACAAGTCACAAATGTTTCAAAAGTCATTGGCAAAAAGTCATATGAACTCATGTCCGACCAACAAAAGCCACAAATTACAAAGTCTTCTTCAACCCACAAATATGATGAACTCAATTATGAGCTTGAGTTTCATCATCACTACGAACACAACGTCGTTGTCTGGCATGTAGTCCACCTGAATCTGATGATGATGTCAAGCCATCATCATCATAGTAATCCTCCTCCTCCTCCGCATAAAAACCTTATTTCCTTCTCACATCTGAGTTTACATCCTCTTCTTCCTCCAAGATCATCGTCCTCCTCGTCTACGCCTTCTTCTTCCCCCTCCCCTTTCCCTTTTCTTGAGCCGTTTTCTTCCACTTCCTCTATGTTTAGGATGTTGTAGCTCTCACTCGGCTCGATGCCAAACCAACCGCCTCTTGCACTTGGGTCCATGTCAAGCTCTCTCCCTGGAATACATGCTCATCCCTGGCATCGGGCAAGACCATCCACTCGCTTGTTGGATCTATATCTTTCATAAGTATGAGGTCTTCAATTTGAAAGCACTCTAGATGGCGCTCTTTCAACTTTGATTGTACTAAACAAAAATAAGGTCATTCAGTCTCTTCTACTCAAGTCTATTTCTCTTCTTTGCATGTACATGTTTCATAGTAGACCATTTTCATATTACAATTTTTTACTTTAAAAAAAACGTATCAATAAAATTATTATCATAAATTGATAGAAGATGACGCTAAGGGTAAATAGAATATTCACCATCTCGAAAGTGTTGAAGTTGCGATCGCAGACGAATGATGTACATGTCAAGTTCAATACTCGTTGCACCATCTTATGCAAGATGGGGGCACTTTATCCATGGTTGTTCCACTAAG
>NW_006499827.1:1870863-1883392 GCF_000471905.2 Amborella trichopoda
CTCTCTCTCTCTCTCTCTCTCTCTCTCTCTCTCTCTCTCTCTCTCTCTCTCTCTCTCTCTCTCTCTCTCTCTCTCTCTCTCTCTCTCTCTCTCTCTCTCTCTCTCTCTAACCGGGCAAATTGAAAGCATCCAGTAAGCTTCAATTCTCTCTCTTCCCCTCCCCCACAGTCTCCATTATAGGTGCCCCCTTTCGTCTCTCCAAATGAGTGCTCTCTCTCTGTCTAGATGTTGAAAATGTTCAGTGGGAGAGATAGGTGCAATCTCTCTCCAGATTTCTCCTCTCTATTCACTTTCTCTCTCATGATTTGCAGTGGACAAGCCCTCTTCCTCAACAACAACCGAAGAACCCAACACCTCCCCTGAGAACTCACCCATCGAGCAAGTCGCCCTAACGGTCCCCGTTACCGATGACCCTTCGCTGCCCGTTATAACGTTCAGGATGTGGTTCTTAGGGTGTCTCTCTTGCGTTATCATCTCCTTCCTCAACCAGTTCTTCTGGTTCAGAACCGAGCCTTTGACTATAACCTCAGTTTCAGCACAAATTGCGGTTGTACCCCTCGGCCACCTCATGGCCGCCGTTCTACCTACTCGCCCCTTCTTCAAGGGCAAGCGTTGGGAATTTACGCTGAATCCAGGGCCTTTTAATGTGAAGGAGCATGTCCTTATAACTATTTTTGCTAATTCAGGGGCCGGATCTGTTTTTGCAATACATATTGTGAGTTCGGTGAAGGTATTCTACAAGGAGACCCTCTCATTTTTTGTGGCCTTTTTGGTTGTCATCACTACTCAGGTGAGTCAGCTGTTTTCTTACTTTTGTATTTATCTATCTCCAACCTGTTTTTTTCAATTTGTATAACGGCTATAACTAGGGTTACTTTTTTTTTTAAAACCATTCAAACTAATGGTCCAAATGTTTTTTTAATAGAATTATTATTTCTAGCTTTCAAATTTTTTTATTTTTTCATATTCATGATCTCCGTGTTAATGATTATATATTCTCTAAAAATTAGGATCGAATTGTATTTCAAAAATTTATTCATTAAGGGGTCTGCATTTCACCCCATGCTAACCACGTCCTTAAATAATTACTTATTCTTTTAAAACTATGCCCATGTGTGTTTTAAAAAGCGCTAGGTGGAGCCTACGCGGTCGGGGGTCCATGCCGCCCAATGCCCAGGCAGGCCCCAATAACCTAGATGGCCCAGTAGAAAGAAAAATGTTCTCTATAGTTTACCAGTTTAAGTATAACTGTATAACCCTCTAATAGATTTATAAAACATCCAAAACGAAATCTAATATTAATGAGTGATGTTTAAATCAATTTCTACATAACTTTGAGAAACCTTTCCATTTTATAGAAATCACCAAAAACTAGTTTTATTGGGGTTTTTCATCATTCTCTCTAAAATAGGTTCTAACAGGTTTTGGGTTTCAAATGTACCTAAAAACCACAATTTTGCCACTTTAGTATTAAAAACATATTCAATTTGGCCGCCTAGGCCTAGGCGATGCATCCAGGTCTTGCATTGCCTTGGCATGCGCTAGGGATATCCCATCTAATTTGGCCGCCTAGGCCTAGGCGATGCGCCCAGGCGTTCTGCACCGCCTTGGCGGCCGTCTAGGCTTTGAGTGGTCCACTTTTTAAATCGCCGATACCTGTACACATTCTTTGACTTTCTATAAAAATGTCATTTATGATTCTATTAGAACATCATGGTACTATTATTAGATTGTGGCACTATTATTAGTATTGTAATGGTCCTTGTGAAGGTCGAGAACCATGACTCGTCACTGCAACAATAGTACCATCATGGTCGTTTTAAGATATTGAACCATCATGGTACTATTGGTACTGTAATGGTCTACAAAATAAAGTTAGTAAAATTTTTCAAGTTACTCATGTTCATGGTTGGGATCTAAATGACGAGGAGTATTTCAATAATTTAACCGAGTTAGGTAGCTCAAGCCAGATTATAAAAATGCCACTGATATTTAGCTTGGGAAATGGAACAGTCAAATGAATAAAATACCCCTAGTCTAGAATTAACAAGGCAGAACTAGGATATTTTTGTCATTTGATAGTTTCTTGTTCCCAACCCTAGACAACCAAAGATATTTTCAAATTTTGGTTCAAGCCGTTTAAGTTGGCCAAATTGCCATAATACACCTAATTATTCATAGTTACCAGCCCTGACAATGGTACTTTGGTAACTTTTAAACAAAATTTTGAGAATTTACCTTTATGGAATGGAACTTAAAAACTAAACATTTCAATAAAAATGGGATATTTGGAGCCTTTTGTTGATTTTATAAGATTATTTGAGCCTTTCAATGATATTTTCCTTGTTTTCCTATCAAGGGGATCAGAAACTATGAAACTGTTTACCTTGGTTAACCTTTATCATTGTTCATAATCAGCCCTATCCATGAGATTTTGAACTGGTTGAGGTGTATAACTTCTCCACGTACACCTAATTTCGTATGTAATGGCCAAGGACAATATGACCTTTCGTACAAAACGGTTGCTAGTGTTATGCGATACTTTCTCTTAAGTAAAATAGGGGTCTTCATTTCTTTTATACTTTTTTGTAATGGGCATGATCCATATGGTCATCAAAGCTTCATCATATATATTTTATCACCATTCCTTCAGTAGGTTGTAGGATAATGGAAGGACTGAGTCTACCACAATATTTAATTAAATGAACTATTCAATTACCTGAATTATGTGCTTGATCCACTCATTGGACTATAAACCACAAGGTCATGATTAATGTTATTAGGATTAAACGTGCTAGTAAACTATTGAGAGGTTTGGTCTAGATAAAAACGGTCCAACCACTAAGCAAACCAGATAAACCTAATTTAAAGAGGACTAAAAAGAATAATATATAAATGTGCAACAAAAATAAATATGAAACATATATAAAAATTATTTCTTAACTTTGGTTAGCCGGTTGAATCGATGAAAATCAGATGATCTTACCAGGTAAAACATGTCAAATATTGACAAACTCTTGATCAGACCATGTTTTTGCTATAAACCAACCTGGACAAGTCAACGATTGATAATCTACTTGCTGGCCTGATCCAATCTTGATATCTAAAATCGCAATAGCTACTACGACTATCTGGATCATAACATATTTACCCTATAACATCTTTGCATGTATTGAACTTCACAGTAGACTATTGAGGGAGCTGTTTATATCCATGCAAGGCACAAACAGGTACCACAATATAAGTTTTGTTTTTTACTTTTGTGGAAAGCTAATGTGGTTTTCCTTAGGTAATGGGGTTTGGATGGGCGGGGATGTTTCGGAAATATTTAGTGGAGCCGGCCGCTATGTGGTGGCCTTATAATCTTGTCCAAGTCTCCATATTCGGGTAAGGCTTCTTGGTTTGTTCTTGCTAACTAATTTTTTTTGGGAAATATTGAAATAACTGTATGGAATAACTGTTTGCATATTTTAAGGTGATTGTTCAAAAAACTTTTGATTTTGTGCATTTGGAAAATTAGTGTTTTATTTGGATAGTTTTACTCTCACCCAGTGTTTCAAAACCTGGATTGGTGGAGTGGATTGTTCACCGACATATCAGTGTCAGGTCGCTAGACTGGTGATTCTGATTAGGTCTAGATCGGTCTCTATCGGTGACTCAAAGAAATATGAAAAAAGAAAATAAAATAAAAATTAAACGAGGGGGTTTATTGGGTGGAGATCTAGGGGGACCTAACAAAACATTAGGTAAGCTTAAAAAAAAAAAACAAAAAACAAAAAAAAAACAAAACAAAACAAAAACAAAAACAAAAACAAAAAAAAAAAATAATATATATATATATATATATAGATAAAGAGGTATTATGAAGAAACCAGGTCAGGGCCCATAACCATCCTAGAACCGGTTCGGTCCCATCATATCCATCCAAATCGGCAATCTGAATCAGAAATCTCCAGGTTTTAAAAGACTGCTCTCAGGTCAACATTGCAAACCGGACCTTGTAAGAGGTCCAGTGGTTGTAATTTCATCGGGTACCTTAACTCAAGATAAAGAGCCAAAAAATCACACAAGAAAAAGGACAAAATAGTTGTGATTCACAAGTATAAGAACTCTAGGTTCTACTTGTAACGTAGTGGCCAATTATCTTTGATAGATTAAAGTTATTTTTATTTTATTATAAAGAAGTTATATTGTCGATAATAATTCTGATAATATCCTGCCAATATGAATTTTTAGTGATATTTTAAGGCTTTCCACTTTAATTGCGATAAAAACTTTTTGACAATAGTAAGAATGTAATATCAAAGAAAACAATAAATTGAATTTGAAAAGAAATATGTCATTTACAAAACATTTCTCTAAAAATCTCACTAAGGCCAATGTGGAGTGGTTTGCAAGGAATTGATAATGCACATATAGGTTAACGCTATCATGTCCGATAATGATTTTTCATATTTTAATTTCAATATGCATTAGAAGTTTATTTTCCTATTTTAATTTCAATATGCGTTAGACGTGTTTTTTTCTTCTTTTTGAAGGTTGATATATATTAGAAGTTATTGTCAACATTGTTATTCATAAAATTTTCAGGATATTTATGCTTTTTAATGTGTATGATTTGAATTTATATTTATTAATCTCAATAAAAATTTATTTCATGATAAATAATATATTAATTTTATATTAAATTCTCGATTAAGGTGATAATAGTGATAATATCCAGATAAAACTCCCACCACTAATATACCATTAACGATAATAACTATTTCAATCCACTGTCTTTTATGATATGATATTAAATGATTTGGGGCATAGACCCGAATTATGCAGGGGTCCCATGCTGTTCTTCATGTTTTCCCTGACTTTTTCTTTTGGAATTGAAAACTGAAAAGTTAACAATTTTGTGAAGGATCTTAGCCCTTGGGCCAAAAGTTTGTTGAAGGAAAATTGAATCTGTTCCCCTTGGGAAAAAGAACCTGGGAGTATAATTTTTATTTAAAATTTTAGGATTCACTTTACAATCACCAGATGATGATATTGATTTTGAGTTTCTATCCAAACATTGAAATGTCATTACAAGCACATACAAAATGCTATAATTCTTTTTTCCAGATTGGTCGCTAGGTTGAGGTTAAATCTCTGAAATTTGGGATCTAGAAAGGCTCCTAAATAAGATTTTTACCAAATGAAGCATATACCTGTGGGATTATATAATCTTTTGTCGGATACTAATTGATAGAAAAGATTTTGTACTCTTGAAGGAGCCAAATTTGCACTTACATTGGAAAGCAATCTAATCATAGGAGTTTGTTACGTCTCAAAATCTGTAGATCATCTTTATTCATTTTAGCCATTTCGCATCTTAAAGCATCTAAAGGAATATCAACGTCCCCCAAAGAGGGAACACAAACATCTAGGTTTAAATGATCTTTATTCATTTTAGCTATCAATATTTGGCAAAAATATGACTTTTAGCTAGGTGGTTTAAATTTCAAATGTACGAGCCCGAACTGATGTCAAATTTCAAATGAATAAGACATAAGGAATATGCCTCTTTCTAAACTAAATTTGGGAACTAGATTGTTAACTCTACCTCCAAACTCTGAAATGTTAAACCTGGTCATTTATGCTTTTCTTTTAAATTTCGGCAGAGCTTTGCATGAGAAAGAAGAGAGACCAAAAGAAAGCCTGACACGAAACCAATTCTTCCTCGTTGCTCTAATTTGTAGCTTTGCTTACTATGCTCTACCAGGCTACCTCTTTCCCATGCTCACATCTCTCTCTTGGATCTGTTGGATTTTCCCCAAGTCTGTGTTAGCACATCAACTAGGCTCGGGCCTTCATGGCTTGGGCCTAGGTGCCATTGGGCTCGATTGGTCTAGCATTTCCTCTTACTTGGATAGTCCACTAGCTAGCCCTTGGTTTGCAACTGCTAATGTGGCTGCAGGTTTCTTTTTATTCACATATGTTATAGTGCCACTAGCCTATTGGCTAGATCTCTACAATGCTAAGAGGTTTCCTATATTCTCTGAGAAGTTATTTGCATATTCTGGGGGAGAGTATAATATTACAGCCATTGTCGACTCGAATTTCAACATTGATTTGGAGGCATATGAGAAGGGAGGGAAGTTGTATCTCAGCACATTCTTTGTGCTAACATATGGCATTGGTTTCGCTTCTCTCGCTGCAACTGTAGTTCATGTGTTGCTCTTTCATGGCCGGTAAGCTTGGATCCCCATTGCTTATTACTTTGGATTGCTATTGCTTATTACGATCATTGTTTAAATGTGGTTCTAAAGACTAACTAGCAATTTAACCTCAGTACATGGCTTTCAGTGGGCTTTGAATGCAGAGTTTGATTCATTGCATTTATAGCAAATGCAATAATCTACCTGTGCTTTACGTAGAGAGAAAGCACACAAGTAAAATGAGGCATAAGTAAAAATTCTTTTATATGACAAATGAAGCCTTTCAATATGTTGGATATGACTACTCTAGAATTCATCTTGTGCAGGGAAATATTGCAAATAAGCAAGACTACATTCCAAGAGAAGACGATGGATATTCATACAAAACTCATGACCAAGTATGAGCAAGTCCCAGAATGGTGGTTCATTGTTACCCTTATACTTAATATTGCGGCAGCCATGTTTGCTTGCGAATATTACAATGACCAGCTTCAGTTGCCGTGGTGGGGAGTCCTACTAGCCTGTGGCATCTCTATTTTCTTCACTCTTCCAATTGGGATCATCACTGCAACTACTAATCAAGTATAACCTATCCTCTTAATCCAACATATTGCTGAACTTTGTGGTATTGGAGTTAGATGGCCTAACTTGTTAAATCTCCTGTTATCAGAAGCCTGGTCTAAACATCATCTCAGAGTATGTCATTGGATATCTATATCCTGGTCGACCAGTGGCGAACATGTGCTTCAAGGTTTATGGGTTTATCAGTATGAAGCAGGCTGTAACATTCTTACAGGACTTCAAGCTTGGCCATTACATGAAGATACCTCCAAGAACAATGTTCATGGCACAGGTAAAAGATAGCACATTTTTTATAATCATATTGATTTCTATATCAAGCCCTTATTTACAAATTTGAACAGGAGAATCTTTGTGCTAGTACGTTAGGGACTGAAATTGGACAAAGTTCTGCAAACCCTAAATAGTAGCATTTGGGCTTTTAGTTTTGGCAGTTAGGGTATATGACCCAATGTGCTTAAGACATTCATCTATTTGGAAAGCATATAGTAACCAAGAATTTACATTGTACCCTTGCCTGGAATACCCATGCCATGTACGTGCACTCCATGTTGCATCCCACAAGTTGTTTCTAATAAAAAATTGATTAAATGATGTGTTGATATATTTTAAAAAGATAAAGCTCTTAACCAAAAAATAGCCAATCATATCAAATATATTCTTCTAACATTAGCAATATCCTATGGACATGTATACAACAAGATCATTTACCTTTGATATAAGGAGGTGACCATCATTATTGACCATGAGATGCGAAATTGGATAGTCGGAGATGTCATTGATTGGGTACAAAGTCCAAAATAAAATTTCTCAAATTTTGTGACATAATTCAATCTAATGGATTTCACATCTGATGGCTAAGACTAATAGTGACATTCTTGTACTAAAAGTGGATGGTCTTATAGTATACAATCCCATATCTTATACTACAGTTATATTCTTAAACTTCTTATTACTATTCCTGGCCAATCATGCTTAAGTATGTACTTTGGCTTATAATTCATGTAGATAGTGGGAACCATGATCGCAGCTATGGTCTACCTTGGAACTGCATGGTGTCTCATGAACTTGATCCCCAACATTTGCGATACCTCAGTGCTCCCGTCTAATAGCCCATGGACTTGTCCTATGGACCACGTCTTTTACGATGCATCTGTCATTTGGGGACTACTCGGCCCACGTCGAATATTCGGGGACCTTGGTACATATTCTGCTATCAATTGGTGCTTCTTAGGTGGGGCTATAGCTCCTTTTGTTATGTGGCTAGCTCATCAAGCCTTCCCTGACAAAGAGTGGATTCGTCTCATCAACATGCCAGTCTTAATAGGGGCGATTAGCATAATGCCTCCTGCCACTACTGTGAATTACACTAGTTGGATATTGATGGGATTTATTTTCGGTTTTGTTGTTTACAGGTATAAACGTGATTGGTGGCAACGCCACAATTACATTCTTTCAGGTTCACTAGATGCAGGGTTAGCCTTTATGGGGGTGTTACTATACTTGTGGTTAGGGCTTGAGGACATTAGCCTTTATTGGTGGGGTTCAGAGCTTGATGGTTGTCCCTTGGCTTCTTGCCCTACAGCTAAAGGTGTAGTTGTTGAAGGCTGCCCTGTTTACTAGTTGTATACAAAATTGTGTTTTCTTAGGAATGTGTTGTTTCTGTTTTCATGAGGTGGACTATGAAGGACGTGCATTCTCAACAAAGAAAGAGACGTCTTGAGAGGGTGACTAAAGTGCACTTGATTGTAAAGAAAAAAAATGGAAAATAAAAGTTGTAATTCTTTGTGATAATGTAGAGGAGAACTGGTGATTGTTTTGCCCTTTAATCATGGGGTTCTTGGTTTTTTTTATCAGAATTCTCAAGGAAAAGTCCAATGATCAGCTATGGAATTTCCCCTGTTATAAGTTGTAAAATTTTATTGAGATACTTTGGTATGATGGAAGAAATGTTGAAATCAAGTTTCAAGTCAACAAGGTCTTTCCATTCACAATATAGATAAACATCATATGTATCTTAGTAGTCGGCAGTCACAATAGAGATAAAGGTCCTCCATCTTAGTAATCAAGTCGCAACAAAAAGAAGTGTCAGAATCACATAACTAGACACCCCTTCTGATTGTTTACAAATAGACCATTTATCTTTTGTACATAGAAGTCACCATCGCTCGTGTTTTTTAAATTTTAAAATGGGTGGTTGTGAGAGTGTCATTCAATAGGCACAAAGTCTCCAAGAAAAAAATCCTTGTATTTTGTGATTCACTCTAAGCTATCCAATTTGATATCTAATGAGTGGGAACGAGTGGGAATGATTGTGAACTCTATGTACACAAAATAAATGGTCTTTTGTAGACAACCCCTTTCTTTGAATTATTTAAAGTTCTTTTGTAATAAAAGAGAGGGAAATGTACCTTTTATGTGTCCCACAAACCCTAATTTGGGTCTCCCAAATCTTAATTAAGCCCAATACTTTAAACCTTAGATCTAGCCTTAATCATAGGTTGGCCAATTTATTGATCTATTCAAGTCTTAAATCTATTATCTGAAAAGTTCAATCTTTAAGAATCAATAAATATTCAAGCTCTTTCTAAGTTGAAGATAACTAATACAAAACCCCATGAATCTGATCCAAGCCCCAACTCAAGAGTAATTGAATTTCATCATTCTTCCTTAACCGAACTAGATTTTGTAGATTTTGGCACAAGAGCATGGAAAGTTGGATTCAAGGCTCTTTGGCCCAATCGAAAGCCTGGGATGTAAAATCACTTCGATATGAAAAATCGATTCATTTGGGTAAAGTTTAATATGAGTTCGAGCAATGAAACAATCATTTTAAGGGTGCATCTAATCCCGTGTTTGTTAAACAGGAAGTGCCTGTTGTTTTGGAAGTTGCGGCTTCCGGTGATTATCAAAATAGCATAAATTTATGCAAAAATTTGGAAGCCACAGCCTCTATGCTACCCAATAGAAGCCACAGATTCCAAAGTGATTATCAAAATAGCAGAAATTTATGCAGAAATTTTGAAGCCACAGCTTCTATGCTACCCAATAGAAGCCACAGATTCCAAAGTTGGCGGAAGTTCTTCCACCAATCAACACGCCCTAAGAACTATCACAAAGAATTATTAAAACTCAAAAAATGAACAATTTACATATCCATTTGCAATGTGAAATTATAATTGCATATGGTTAATTAAGATGTAAAGTTAAACACTTATTGATGTGGGCACTTACTTTTTTAATTATTGTTTTTTTTGTTCGGTGAATACTTAAGGAGATACTAATTTGATCGCCTAAAGTGTAGGGTAGAATAAACCATCACGGTGTTTTAAGTACCATGATGCTTCAAAATACAGTTATGTTAAAACCATGATGATTAAACCCAATACAGAATCACTTAGAACCTGTTATGACCATCATAATTTTGGGTTAATTGTAATGCCTTCATAGATCTAAGATGACCATGATGAGTAAAAAAAATACAAACAGTCATGAAAAAGGGTACGAGTGAAGTTTTAAAAATTTTACTGTTTATTTTTAATATTTGAAAAAAGAGAAGTTATTCTTATATTTTCTCTTATTTGAAGCTCACATAGAGCGTATTTTGGCAATTTCTTTTATTGAAATTAGTCTATGGTTTGATCCTAAAGTTAATCCTAGAATGGGTTTTGCACATGGGAGTTAATTGACACTGTACTCCCGCGGGAGCATAAATATGTATTTGCTTTGGTTTACGGTGACGATGGATACCGGGCGACCCAGCCGAGCCCTTAAAAAACAAGGATCTGAGCCAAAAGATGTGGGGCCAGCGCCACAATAAGGCTAACCCAGTGGCCCGACCCTTTTTTCATTGATCCTTTTCTCTCCACTTCTATTGGAATATATTTGCCCTTCGACATCCCGCTCTGGTCCCGTGTGTTGCCAGCCCGTGCTACCAAAAGCGTTGCACACATCAGTTGATTTGAAGTTGAGAGGTACGAAAAGGTATACCATAAGATTATTATATTTGGTATATCGAGGTTATATTGATCTCGACCGTTTGATGTGAAATTGAATGGTTTTGTTTTGTTGTATTTATTATATATGAAGGTCACAATTATACTCCATTATTCGATGTGAAATAGGGTGGTTGTGATAGTTGTATCTATTTGAAGTTTAAAAAAATCGGCTATATGGGATTATAGTAGATAAATGATAATAGATTAAAAAAAAAGGGAGAATCCCACCTGAAAATATTAGTATTTTGAGTTTAATTTTCTTAAAAAAAGGATCTAGATCTAATAGTGATCAAAGCCTCACTGGTCCGTTTCCTTCGACATTGGTTGATGTTAAAAAATTGTATTTATATGTCTTTGGGCTTTAGGATTTTATTGGAGAATATCTCATAATAATACAAGATTTTTATTTTTTTTATTGATTGATCAAAAATATACAAGATTACTATAAATATAAGGTTAAATACCGACTATTATGGACAACAGCAACTAATCTTACCGTAATAACTAATCTTACCGTAATGAAGAAACTATAGATAACTAGTAACTAATTTTATCATAATCAAGACACACCAAAGACATACATACAATATGTATTCATAATGACGTATATAAATACATACGCTCATAGTTAGGAATACAAGGCGTTTAACTATTCGAAAATTTTTTGCAGCTTTTTAAGCGTGTTCTCTTCGCCATTATAGACGCTATGCGAACCCTAAACCACTGCTTTCACAGCTTCATACCTGCAATTTCGGGCTTTTCTGCGACTGGAAATCTCTCTCTCGCCCTCTTCCCTTCCCTTCCCCAATGGAGCCAACCAGTGAAGGAAACGGCGACATTGCTTACCTGAAAGAAAAACGCCAACACTTAGAAGAACGCATCGAAAGCCAGAGACTCATCCAAGAAAACCTCATCACTTCTCTACAAACCCTAGTCCCCGACCTTGTCTCTTCTCTCGACCTCTCTCTAAAAGTCCTCTCCACCTTCAGCCCGCCTTCTCTCTCTACAAAGCCCAAAACACCCAAAACCCCCATTAAACCTAAGCCCCCGCCCTCTCCTCCCAAAACCCTGACACCCCAAAACCCTAAATCCACAACATCTCGCCCCCCTCCCTCTATTCGTGCCCTAGTTTCCCAAATCCTCATTGAACGAAACCCCTTCTCTCCTATTGATTCAGTGGCCATCTTACGGAAACTCGAAAATGATCGTGTTGTCGTTGAAGCTGGAGGAATCTCCGCTGTTGAGACTGCACTGAAATCAATCGCGGAATCAACAGGGGCTGTTGATCTTGAGGAATTTATGGTGAGTGGAAAATCTAGCATTATGGTCATGGCAATCGATCAGAACAGGCTCCTTAAGGAGTTGCCAGAAAATTCACAGTTGCCAGAAAATTTGGCTGGAAATTTGGATGTGGCTGGAATTTCTAGGCCAGAAAATTTTCCGGCTGCTTTTCCGGTGGGTCCAGGAATCATGGGGCCAAGAGGGGGGCCAAGGGTTATGGGTTTGATGGGCGCCCCTAGGGTTTTGGGGCCAAATATGAACCAGAGGCCACCCCTTGGTGGCGGAATGGTGAATCAGGGGTCGAAGGCGAGAACTGAGGAGGATGATATGAAGGATTTGGAAGCTTTGTTGAGTAAGAAGTCTTTTAGGGAGATGCAGAAGTCTAAGACTGGAGAGGAGCTTCTCGACCTCATACACAGGCCTACGGCAAAAGAGACTGCAGTTGCTGCCAAGGTTGGTGACATTGAGCTCTCTCTCTCTCTC
>NW_006499827.1:1929873-2010916 GCF_000471905.2 Amborella trichopoda
CTCTTAACCCATATAATGTGTGATATGTTATATGATGATTATATGAAATTTGGGGCTCTGTGGTCCCTTCGGTCGAGGTCAAATATTGGAGATGTCAGACCGTCTTAAATTTCTTATCTTTTTTTTTCTAATACGCTCCAATCTTTTCGGTGTCGAACCAATCTATATTTAAAAAATTTGTAAGTATGGATTGGTCCAATGTTTCCAATTCGAACCACCCTAGAAATATGGCATGGCAAACGTATATCTACAGCATTGGAATGCTCTAGAATTCATAAAAAAATAAAATAAAATTACAAAAAAGAAAGAAATAAAAAACATACAACATGGAACAACAGGCAAAATTAAGAGAAAAAATATATATAAAAAAGAAGTGGGCATAAAATTAGGAAAATTTTGAACCATACAATAGTTTCACAAATTATTTCTATTATGTACATAATTTCTCATGTAATTTAATATGCAAGGGAAGGGCGTTGGGGCATCGGTGGTTAAGGAGGCGGATGCATCAACATAACATCTCACCCTCCATTCTACCTTTAATAAAAAATAAAAAGGTCGTAACCCAATACTAGTTACGCTTAAGCAGGATCCGGAAGGGGTTGGCTGGAAACGGTCTTAACTTTTGGCTTATGCACAAAGTGGCCGCTCTCAGGACTCTAACCCACGCTCGTGCGCTGGCTACCCAAGAGTTTACCATCACACCACGTGACGGCTCCTTTCCATTCCACCTTTAATATAGTTAAAAAAAAAAGAATAAATTGCAAGGAAGCCTTCATCTAACTCCAAAAAACAGGTCTAAATTTATCTTGTAGGGTTCTCTTCCTTCCTCTTTTCGTATTAAAGCAAGTACGAAAACCAGTGTAACATCTCATTCAATTGTTCTTTTTTTCTCTTTCTTAATTTCTTTTTATTTTGTATCTTTATGTTATCTAAAATAGTTAAATTTCTCTTTACCCTACAAAACACGGCTGATTTTGCATCGCTGAAGCCCCTACTTTTCCTTAAAGGTCCGTTTTTTCTATGATACGGTGTATCATGTGGGGAGCATGACAAAATGCATTCTCTACTTCCCCCGTTTCTATGCGGCCAAGCGCAAATGCGGGCCTCTTAATAAATATATTTTGTGATGGATTTTAAGACTTAATTTTTTAGGACATTTAATATCTAACATGGAGATCATGAATATAAATAAATAAATAAATCTAAAAATTAGAAAGAATAATTCTAGTAAGAAAATATTTGGGCCGTTAGTTTTCATTGTTTTTAGATCGAACACCTACTTGCATCCATATTTAAGATGGATGCTTTACACTTTCTGGACCGTATATGTAGAAATGCGGTCCAACCCGCATGAAACAATTTTCCTTTAAAAAATGGACAATAAAAGATTAAGGGTGGCAATGGGTACCTGGAACTAGACCCAAAAAATGTTATGGGAACCGGACTCGAAAATATAGTGTGGGACTTAAACCCGGACCCTACCCAAAAATTAAAATGTCTATATATTTTAACTATATTTAAGTATACTTCATATATTGGGACCCAAAAGATATTACCGGACCTAGACCTGATCCGCCGGTCCAATTTTTGGACCCATACCCCGACCACGATCGGGTCTACCCCTCGGGCCTTGGTCAGGTCTGGGTTCATTTCCCCCCTGATAAGAGATGAAGAGGGCATGTACCATAGGAGCACTATCATGCAAGAGCATGATGCTCACTATCACCTACCCAATTGCTCCAAAATAAACAACTTCTTTCATGGCTTAAAGGAATGAGATACCTCCATCCAATGTTGATATTGGAGAGTTGAGAGCGTGGCGAGTGCTAGCAAACTGTAGAAACCCCGAAGTGCAAGCATAAAATACTTTCCCTTCAGTATAATACTTTCCCATAGGGTAAACTAATTCAAATTTGTTTTAAAAAAATGTGCCCAAGAAAAATAAATAAAACTCAAATTTTTCTAGAAGAACTGGGCCTTGTAGAGTAATACTCATGGCACTGTTACAAGACCACTGTTACCTATACTAGAGGTTTGCCTTCAACAACTATACTGGTAAAAGATAACCCCAAGTTTTCATGAATGTGTATGCATATTCCTGAAAACAAATGTAGCCTAAGGCTACACATACTCCTCTGAAAATAAATGTGCAGAAGAGAACTCACCTTGCAGTTGTATATTCTCAAACTAGCCATGAATGAAGGGCACAAAGGTGATATTGATTCGGCTCATCTAAAATCTCTCAAGCTTCATGTTGAATGAGAGAAGCTTACTGAACCGGACCAACATCACGTCTTGTCCCCCACTTCAAGAGAAACAGACTCCATTGCGTCGGACTTTGAATCCCTGTGAACCAAATCAATGGTTGATCAATTCATCAGTGACAATGGACCCAAGAAGAGCACTTGCAAAGGCTCACTCCTCATTCCCTATTTATAGGAGCTGGAAAATGGGTGGTTTCACAAGGTCAAAAGAAACATATGATAAAACAAATATATTCTCCTTATCCATCATAATACAAGGCAAGTGCTTTCAATCCAAGAATCCACTTCCCCACTGGCCTAAAATGCTTAGTGGCTTCTCCTGTAGGTCAACCACATATGCCATGAGTGTGAGAATTTTCTTTTAGTTTCATCTAGTACCAAACAATTACTATAATACCCCTGTTCCTTTTGGTTATCAAGCAGGACTGCAATAGTAGTACTTCAGTCATTTTTTCTGATTAGTTGAAAAATAATATGCAAATTTCAAAATTCCCTCTTCTTAACATAGTAGGTGTTTCTTCTTAAGATGGTAGGTCTCTCTTATTCCTTGTTCTTAAGATGATATGTCTCTTACCTTTTGTACCCAAATGAGGCATCTCCCCCCTTTTTGCAAAAGAGGAAATGCTATTGCTGTTAGTAACATGCATCAAAAATGTTCCTCAAGATCTCCACCATTCTCTTTGGATGTAAATGCAATCCGGGCTAGAGTGGTCGGTCCAACGATCGACCAGAGGATTGTGGTGACACCCACTAATCTATTCTAGATGCATTTGTGCTTGAAATGGATGGTGATTGGTGATGCGTGGAATAGTACACAATCGCATGACTAAAACATCCAACGCGAACCATATCGTGATTGTGTGATGATTTCTACAGTATGGCCATAGAGAGTCACATCGATGATTTGGATGGTGAGGATGGGAAAGTGGGTGTCACAAAACCTCAAGTCTAAGCGCACTACCCACCATCGCTGTCCAACACATTGATGGGAGAGTAATGACTCTATGGCCATAATGTTGAAATGACATATGGTTCTTTTATTCATACTTAAAGAACCCACATCCAAACTAAGCTTTTGGGAGTGTAATTATTGAAGGGAGAAAGTTTATATTGAAATGATCAAATTAGAGCCTACCTCAAAAATTCACTAGAAGATGTTGTTTTGAAGCCCAAATATTCTCAAATTCATCATCTAGACATCAAGATTCATGGACATGAGAAAAAAATTGATTTCAAGTTTTGCAAATAGTGTATTTTATAACGTATTTTTAGACCATCAATTTTCAAGATTTGTAAGTTTTCATAGATCGGTCGATCTACAATATTTTTTAAGATTTAAAATTTATAAATAAAGATGGAAATATATTTTAAAGCTATCACAAAAATTTTCAATATTGAAACCAAATTTCTCAATACTATTTGAAGGTGGGCTCTAATTTGATTGTTTAGAACTTAAGCTCTATACAAACTGCACCAATTATTAAATGAGAAGTGCATTACAATAGCATTTTAGCTATAATAAGTAAGGGTAGGACCTCAATGGATGGATGGATGGTCCAGATGTGTCATTCTTTACCATAAAATTTTTCTAGAGCTTTGAGTGGAGAAACAACACACCTCAACCATCTGTTGGTAGCATGTTGAGGAGCTGCCAGCATATTGTTTGAAATGAAAATGCTGCCATAGAATTCATCCTCATGGATAAAATTGCACTCCTCAACTTGTTTTTGACAGTATGGAGGAATGACACCTTCTCAGTAAAATAGAGAAGCCCAAGGAATGGATGTTTATTCATTAAAAATGTATACAATGAGATAATTGAAGTTTGAAGTTTCCTACTGTACATTCGCATCGCCTCAACGACCGCCATCATTTCGACAAGATAGAGGGGGATAATTATTCCCCCACTTAAAATCTATAAAAGTTTGATGGGATTTGAGTGGAGTAACATATAACCCAAGCGTCAGCTGTTGACACAAGGTGAAGATGAGGTGGAAATATTGTAGGAAACTTCACTGCCCACATATTGTCTGGAACTTCTTTTTCATTTTCTGTTTTTTTAAGAATGAGTGAGTTATTCGTTTAAAAAAAAGGTTAAACTAACCCTTACGCTTTATAGAAAAAAAGTAAAGCCTCACTTCAAAACTCAACAAGAATTATAGTTCCAGCATCTAAAAACCTTTAAATCAATTGTCTCAACTTTAATCATTATAGTTGTGAAAAAAATAGAATTTCAAGCTCTAAAATCAATATATATTATGATGCATTATCTAGACCATCTATTCTCAAGTGTTGATCCACAAAATATCTACCACGTTTGATGTGAGTTTATATTCGGCAGTGGAAATAGATTTTAGAGCTATTTCAAAGAATTTCCTATGCCCCAAGTATTTTTTGGACAAAACTTCGAGGCCAAGCTTTACTTTTATGTCATGAGGCCTAGGCCTTATAGAAACTTCCTTGGGGTATGTAAAACTGCCCTTTACATGTGGTGCCACAATATTGGTTGAACAGGCATCTAATTTGCATGAGATTTAAAATAAAAATCAAGGATAACCATGAGCAGCCCTACCAAAAGAATCAAATTCAAGGGTGATAAGATCTCCCTTACCTTAAACTAGTCAAAAGGAAACCGTTTTATTCGTCGTACAAGCTATAATGAACCATTATCTCTTTATCTAAGCCTGAGGTTAGGGCAAAAGACACCCTCATCTCAATGCTTATTACCAATTAATCATGTTGTCTTTTCACTAATCACACGTTCTTAATTTTTGCACCACCCATTCAAAAGAATCATATATTACCCATCTCACTTCCTTCAAGGCAAAGCAATGGATATCATATAGGTTACCTAGCTTTGGAAAGGAGGGCTGGGATTTTTAAGAGGATATTCTACAGAAATCTCAGCCGTCCAACGCTTCAAAAAGCTGGGTCATGGTCAATCACTCACGTTTAAGCAGCAAACAAGCTTTTACTTGTAACAGAGTAAAAGAAGAAGCATTTCCCAAATCATTGATTAAAATAGATTATATATATTACTGATTTAAATGATTACCTTTGTGCCTCTTTTGGGTTTACCCCACCAGGAGAGAATCTTATAAAGGTTGCATTGCTTTACTTGAATGTGACAAGTATTTCAATTCATATGCATTTAAAAATGGGTGTGGTTCGTAAGGTGTCAACTTCAAATAACACACCTCCCAAGTTTGTTGAAAGATGTAAGTTTTTTGTCAGAAGTTCAATGATGACCTAAAACTCTACTTCACATCTAATTTTGCAATGTTAAACTCGAAGGGTATAGATCGAGCGGATCTACAAATAAATAAAATCTTGAGAACGAATGGTCCAGATAATGTATTACATGATAAATTATTTTTAGGACTTTAAAATCTTTTTTTTTCTCGTACTTGCTCTTCTCAAAGGCAAGATGATCAATCAGAGGGTTTTTCTGCATCAAAACAACATTTTTCAAAGGATTTATGAGGTGTGCCTTCTTTTATAGGATATTGTTGCAACCTTAGGTAAACTTTTTCGGTAAAATTTGCACTTCTTATTTCAATAAAAATTAAAAATACGGGTGTTATGAGAGCAGTCATATGAGCAATTACGAACCGGATCCTGTTAAACCTCTAGAGTTAAGCTGGATTGCTATCAAAATTCTGGACTTAAGCTAAAGTCATATACGCACTTGATTTGACTACGCATGGAGCTATCAGCAATTACGGAAGAGAAACGACTTAGAGGCATTTTGATTATATAATAATTGTTTTAAACTCAGAAATAATCTCCAACCCACTTGCCTAACCGGTTTTGATCGATGAATTGGATTGTCATATAGATTCAACAAAAATAAAAGAATTAAAAGCCAAAAAAAAGGCGATTTCGAGGTTCTCAAGAATTGAATCATGCCCCCACTAGTTTTGTTCATTTAGGCCAGGTTTTAAAACACCGAATCAATGAAATAGCAACTCATATATCATGTTTAGCAATATGACTATAGGGTTATCGTCATCCCTTAAATGTGTTGTGCAATGATGGTTTAAGTAACATGTACACATGTACGTTTGGTTCATATGAAATATTTTCATGTCAAAAAATTCCCTCATGTGGTTAAGTGTGATAATATTTTCACACTAATTAGCTGCCAATTGGTATGAAAAAATGCACTGAGACCAATTGGTGTAAAAATATTTTTACACCTTACCACATAAGGGAATTCTTTCACATGAAAATATTTCAAGGCGATCCTTCGTCAAAAAAAAAAAAAATTCTTAGCGAAACAAACTTGCACTCCAACCATTACCATTCAAACTTCAAACCACGGTCATCGATGTGCTAATTCACCTATGGAGCCTACTACCACTCAAAAAATAAGTCATATGTTTCCTACTATACCTCATGAGAAAAAGTTGTGCTCTTGGTTGTGGATCAAATTTGCACACATGTGGGGGTGGAGAGGGGAGGAGTCTGGGCCATTAATTGTAGTTTGTCAATGACAATGGTAGCATCGTTACTCAATTATCATTACGGGACGCGTAATATGTCACCCTTGATTTAACGGTTGACGTGATTTTGGGTGGTGGTGTGCCAGCTACATAACGAAGGTGAAATACTAGTTGGCAAGACCAAGAGTTTCTTCAGTTTGAGATCATAGGCATGACATTGGTAGTATTGGTAAAGTAATGATGATTGCATCCTGTTGCCATATGTCCGTCTCGAAATCCAGCATTGGGGGGTGGTTTCAGCCAAATCTAGGCCATTAATTGTAGTTTGTCAATGACAATAGTAGCATCGTTACCCAACTGTCATTACGGGACACGTAATATGTCACCCTTGATTTAAGGGTTGACATGATTTTGGGTGGTGGTGTGTCAGCTACATAACGCAGGTGAAATGCTAGTTGGCAAGACCCAGAGTTTCTTCAGTTTGAGATCATGGGCATGACGTTGCTAGAATGGTAGTCAATGTTATCGACAATATTGATATAGTAATGATGATTGCATCTTGTTGCCATATGTCCGTCTCAAAATCCAGGGGGTAGTTACAGCCAATAAGAAGTTTCCGTTTATGTTATCATTATTGATAAGTGTGTCACCATCGTTACATGTAATGATGGAAGATCTTCAGTTCAGTTCATGCATTCTAATGTCAGACGCTTAGTGGCAAGTTCAATCAATCAAGGACCATCGTTGTTGCCAATGTTGTTGATGACAGTGGCAGTTTCATTGGGTGTAATAATCACTTCTCAACCTTCGTATCTTGAGGTGTCAGTTTACGTGTCAGTTTGAATATTCGAGCAACCGCCTCTTCAGTGCTATTGGGAGTGTCATCGACGAACTTTTCAGTGTAGTCCACACCAGACTACTTGCTCCCAAATTGGGTCGTCCTTGATTTTAAACTACTCACTTTGGATTTTTCTCTTTGCCTTGTGGACGTTTTTTGGTCTATCAGTGTATCCCCCACTGTTCTGGGTTCAAGGCTGCCCCTTTACAGTAGGCTCTGTCAGGTGGTCTAGGTACTAGGGTATGGTCCTTGGGGTTCTGGTTAATTTAAGCCTTAGCATGGTTGTTTTGGTGTACTTTGGTCTTCCTACAATGTTCTTGGTTGGGGTCACGAGGTCCACACACACACATATAAGAAAATGGTTTGATAGGGATGCAGTCCTATCAAAATAAGTAAAGCCTCACCCCATGACTCATTGAATATTGCAAGTCAAACATTAGAAAACCTTTATATCGATCATCTCGGCTTGAACATTATGGTTGTGAAAAAAAGTTACGAGTTCAAGCTCTAAAAATAGTGCATATTATAAAAAATTATCTAGACCGCCCATTTAGCTCTAAAAATAAGTGTTCAATGATCTGCAATATTTATATTATTTCTTGAATTTCAAATTTTACTTTTCGGTGTTGAAAATTGAGTTTAGAGCCACCGTAGAGATTTTCATTCCTAAAAGTGTTTTCCGAATGAGGATTTGACGTAGGGCATTATTTTGTTTTCATAAAACCTATGCCATATAGAAACTTCATCAAAGCTTTATTTCCATCGTCTATTTAAGAAGGAAAGTGGATGGTGGGGAACCACAAGTGTAATACTCATCTACATTAGTAGGTACTGTTTAGTAGCTTTTTCCTTCCTGTCTCCTTCTCCTGCTTGATGATGGCATAGGTCGGATAGCTCGGATCCAATGTTTTGGCGATTAGGACTTTTTTCTTTATTATTATTTCAATCCAAGCACACCCAGCGATTGGTGTGTATGACTTTTTTATTATTATTATTTGATTTAAAATTTTAAGAATTGCCTTGAACCCACGCACCACAAGAAAATATATATATATAAAGGAATGGACACACAAAAATAGAATGAAAATACCCTTACCATTGTCGAATGCGTCAATCGAGGCTGTCCGGCCCATAGCTGTCTCATAGCCATGCAATTTTTACCCATATATATGATAAACGAAAAAAATTTATATAAGGTTACACTTCAAAAATCCAGTGAAAAAAGAGTGTTTTGACTTTGGTAAACTTTCCACTTAATCATCTCGATCTCGAGATATATCGATACAAAGAAAAATAATAAATAAATTATAAAAATAGTACATTTTGTAACGAATTATCTGAACTAGCTATTTTCAAAATTTTCAAGTATTGAATATGGATTTTCAAGCCATTATGAAGTTTCTGACACTAGAACTATATCTTTCAGTAAAATTTAGAGGTGCACCTTACTTGTATAGCATAAGGTGGGAACCTTATATAAATCTCAACATGTAATAAACAATCTACAATATATTTTATACAATATATACTTTATAAAAGGGAAATGTTTCTATACTTCCCCTACAACATAGAAGATACATAACTCCATCCATCCGTCTAATTTAGATCAAGTGAGCCACTGACCATTTGATGTAGATCCAACGCCTCAAAGTATTTTTATTTTTAATTTTTTTCTACAAATTGTATGAATATAAAATTTAGCAAGTGTCATCTTCTCAATGACGCGCACCTAAAAAATATTAAAAATAATTTTTTGATAAACTATAATAACCAAAATACCCTTTGAAACTTTTAGGGGTATTTTGGATATTTTATTTTATCGAAAATAATTTTTTTACATCTTTTACAAGTGTGAGTTTAAGAGAGAAGTGGACATCCAAAATTTTGTGTCAAAATATTTTGTAAAACAATTTAAAAAAAAGTAGTGTAGAGACATGACATTGTGATCGGGGTCATCTCAGCCGTCCATTCAGAATGGATATTTTGATAGGGGGAAGTATATTAGTTTTATACAGTAGGGACAGCATAGAAAGCTTGCTCTTTATAAGATACTTTTTCCATATTTTGACTTAGAATCTATCCGACAAGCCGTGACAAACTTTTACACCAAACCTGCCTCGGCCCTTCTTGGACCTGACCCATTTGAAGGCCATGCCAACCAGATGATATACATGCGCACAAGAGTATGGGAATGCGATGTAAGAGCATGATGATCAGTTATAAAAGGCTAACCCGACACCATCATAACGGGTGGCTGGAATAGCTCAGTTGGCTAGAGCGTGTGGCTGTTAACCACAAGGTCGGAGGTTCAAGCCTTCCTTCTAGCGCTTTCCATGTGTTTTTTACCCATTTCCAATGTAAATGAGCTCCCAATGTAAACGACTTGACTCGCTCCTCCATCCTCTAATGTAAATGAGCTTCCAATATAAATGAGTTGACTCGCTCCTCCATCGTCTAATGTAAATGAGCTTCGCTCCTCCATCTTGTAATGTAAATGAGCTTCCAATATAAATGAGTTGACTCGCTCCTCCATCTTCTATAATGTAAATGAGCTTCGCTCCTCCATCTTCTAATGTAAATGAGTTTCCTTACGCTTCCAATGTAAATGAGTTCTCAATGTAAAGGAGTTGACTCGCTCTAAATGAGCTTCGCTCCTCCATCTTCTAATGTAAATGAGTTTCCTTACGCTTCCAATGTAAATGAGTTCTCAATGTAAAGGAGTTGACTCGCTCCTCCATCTTCCTTAATGTAAATGAGTTTCCTTATATTTTTTACACGCTTCCGATGTAAATGAGTTGCTTCCAATGTAAATGAGTTTCCTTATATTTTTTACACGCTTCCGATGTAAATGAGTTGCTTCCAATGTAAATGAGCTCCCAATGTAAAGGAGTTGACTCGCTCCTCATCTTCTAATGTAAATGAGTTTCCTCATATTTTTTACATGCTTCCAATGTAAATGAGTTGACTGGATTCCCATCTTTCAATGTAAATGAGTTTATTCTAATGTAAATGAGTTTCTTTCGAGAATCGGCTAGGTTTTTATAAACATTAGCAATATAATTAAGATTTCAAAAGAATATTTGAAGTTGTGTTTTATCTTTATGATTGGCTCAAAAAGAATTTATCAAAATGGGGAGAAGAACATACCCAAGCAGCTTGAAAAATCAAGATAAAGCTAAAGAATTACCACGCCTAGCAATCCCTCATCCTGAGGCTTTTAAAATAATAGAGACTGATGCTTCCGAAATAGGATTTGGAGGAATTCTAAAACAAAGAATGACAAATTCAACAAAAGAACAATTAGTTAGATTTATGTCTAAAAAATGGAATAATGCCCAAAAGAATTATTCCACAATAAAAAAAGAAATTTTATCTATTGTTTGTTGTGTCTTAAAGTTTGAAGATGACATTTTAATAAAAAATTTCTCATTAGAACATACTGTAAGGCAGCAAAATATGTAATAGGAAAAGATGTTAAAATACTTGTCTCAAAACAAATATTTGCTAGATGGCAAGCTATCCTAGCAACATTTGACTTCAACATTGAACATATCTCTAGTAATACAAATTATTTACCAGATTTCTTAACACGAGAGTTTTTGCAGGGAATTCAGGGGAAAAACCCAAATGAAATCCAACGGTGAAACCTCAAGACAAGCCGCTTACAAAGAAAAAAGTCCAAATACAAATGAAGACTTAATTCAGTCATTTGAATACAGGGAAAAATCTTATCTTCCCATCTTACCCATAGATAATATTCATATACATCTTAATCCAGACGAGATTGCAAAAAATCTACCTAATAAATCATATGCTTCCTAGACACGAATTTAAGTCTCAAATGTTCTATGAAACAATCCTTAAAGAAACAAGATTAATAGAAGTCTTCCGAAAATATAGAGGGCATGATATTGTGGCCTACTAAAAAATCCGAATAAAAAAAATATTTGCCTATAAAGATTGGGGATTTCTTCTTAAGCCAAGGTATTTTAGAAATACTTGCTCTAAAATCAAGAGCTATAATTATTATGACTACATCAAAGCCTGAGAAAAGGTACTAATTGTCCAAAACAAGCAAAATACTCAATTGATTTATCTGTTTCAGGTTCAATGAAGCCATAGATGAATTACCCACATGGTAAGGTCCATCGTTCAAGTAGATTCACCTAATCCCACAAAATAATTCCGGGGATGATTAAATTGGACTTTTCAACATTAGTCTGGAAAGGAATAGTTTGACCCTTAGAATCAATCCTCCTCACATTTGGACAGATAGTAGTCATAGCCTTATAGCAGACCCTATAGGTAACAGCTATATTTTGTAATCCAGCATCCATATCAAAACCATTGGTTTAAAGGTTGAGAGTAAGGACTTTCAAAATATGGGGGTCAGTTAAGGAAACAGAGAATCCTGGGAAGCAGTTAAAATAAAATGGTCCTTCACAGAGACTAGATTCAACAACTCTTAATAAAGAGTCCATAAATTGTCTATGTATCTTATCTCTTAAACATAAGAGGATAACAGTTTGAAGTCCAGCTCTAGTTAAGGGTCTAATACCAACTTGAACAAGACCAATGTGTAAATAATTATATTTTCTTTTTTAAATTCTTCAATACGGTCTTTGTTTAACAGATGGTAGTCTCAACATTTAAGACATACTTGGTTTCTTCTTCAGTTTTAATTGCATGATCACTTCTGAATTCAAAAGTTCCCTTACTATATATTTCAGAAGTAGAGACCTTAGGAATATTCCAATTGTTGAAGTCCTTTTCTATGTTGGCAATAACAATTTCTTTAGAATTCCTAACTAATAACTATTTCTTTAGAATTCCTAACTAACCTACTAGATGAACTGGCCCCAGCATCAGATCTCTGAGAACCGAGTCTGAAAAGTCCTGCCATCGAGTCAATAATGTAATTACGCATGCGAGTCAATCGAGTCAATGAATTAATAGCATGTCTACGGCATTGTTCACGTCTTTGGCGACTTATGGTGGCTTATTACTATTACGACCGTGATGAACAATATTTTATCAGGACTTGGACAGAGTTCTGATACAAAAATTGTTTATCTAAGATAGGAAACAGATTGGCTCTAATACCATTTTTGAGCATGTCAAGCGGAATGGGATTAACAAATATAACAAGCAAAATAACAAAATGGTGCTAACAAAACATAACAAATAAAATAACAGATTAAGATAAACACATCAACTTATAAATAAAAAGTATTGGAATACATACATAAAATCAGATACACCAGCATACTCTAAAACTTTTACAATCTTTTTAGAGAAAGAGAGAGAGATAATAGAGAGTAGAAAAGAAGATTAAGCAAACTTCAAACTTACACACACTCCGAGAGATGCCTTCTTCAGGAGAAGTCATCTATTTATCATCTCGGACTTCAAATTTTATTCATCCCAGTTTTCTTAAATGCGGATGTCGGTCCATTGATTTCCTACCACGCGGAAAGACGATGGTAGTGGATGTCGGTAATGTCGGTGGTACTTGCTATGTGGAAAGGTAGGAATAATGACAGATGGTGTTGGTGGCAGCATCTTAGTGGGGCCCTCTGTCCTTTGGTGTAACAAAAAGGTATCGGCAGCATCTTAGTAGGGACACCTGTCAGTATAGTAGGGACACCTATTTTTTGTTTTGTCTTAAAGGTGTCGGTAGGATTATTGGGCCTCGTGTCCTTGATAGAGTGGAGTTGGGCCAGCCCAATAGTCTACTTTATGTTTGATGGATCGGGGGTAGCATCCCCGAACTGTCATCACCGTTTAGGTTTCCTTCTTCTTCACTAACTGACATTGAGTCCTCTTCGAACATTGATAATAGTTTTTCTTTGAGTTATTCTTTAGACAAATTTGGATTTTCAGTCTATAAAAGCCTTAAATATGAGGCTGTACCTGTTGGCTGGTTAAGCCCAGGTATATTGACTTTAATTTTGATGATTTTAATGGTTTCAAGAACTGAGTCTTTAATATCAAAACTGTACCACCATTTTATTTGTATTATTCGTTCAAGATGGGGGATATAATCCCAATTTTCATCATCTTCAGTAACAATATAAGACCATCTGAGGATCCAAGAGATCTTATATAAGATAGTAAATAGAACTAGAATCTCCATTTTAGACCAGTTTCTGTTAGCTGCTTCAAATTTTGGCAGCGAGCATCGTAATTGTTTGGGATAAATATCTGTGTCAGGTCCTCAGTATAACATCCATTTTTTAAACCATGTGGGTAATTAATTTATGGCTTCATTAAGCCTAAAAAAGATAAACCAACTGTGAGTATTTTGCTTGTTTTGGACTATCAATACCTTTTCCAAGACTTCGATATAGTCATAATAATTATAGCTCTTGATTTTAGAGCAAGTATTTATAAAAAACCTTGGCTTAAGAGGATCAAATCCCCAATCTTTATAAGCCAATATTCTTTTTATTTGGATTTTTTAGTAGGCCACAATATCATGCCCTCTATATTTCTGGAGTACTTATATTGATCCTGTTTCTTTAAGGATCGTTTCATATAACATTTGAGACTTAAATTCGTCTCTAGGATGCATATGATTTATTAGGTAGGTTTTTGCAATCTCATCTGGATTAAGATGTATATGAATATTATCTATTGGTAAGATGGGAAGATAAGATTTTTCCCTGTATTCAGATGACTAAATTAAGTCTTCACTTGTATTTAGACTTTTTTTTTTTGTAAGCAGCTTGTCTTGAGGTTTCACCGTTGGATTTTATTTGGGTTTTTCCCCTAGATTCCTTGCAAAAACTCTCGTGTTAAGAAATCTGGTAAATAATTTGTATTACCTGAGATATATTCAATGTTGAAGTCAAATGTTGCTAGGATAGCTTGCCATCTAGCAAATATTTGTTTTGAGACAAGTATTTTCACATATTTTTCTATTACATCTTTTGCTGCGTTACAGTCTGTCCTAATGAGAAATTTTTGATTAAAAATATCATCTTCGAACTTTAAGACACATCAAACAATAGATAGAATTTCCTTTTTTATTTTGGAATAATTCTTTTGGGCATTATTCCATTTTTTAGACATAAATCTAACTAATTGTTCTTTTGTTGAATTTGACATTCTTTGTTTAGAATTCTTCCAAATCCTATTTCAGAAGCATCAGTCTCTATTATTTTGAAAGCTTCAGGATGAGGGATTGCTAAGCATGCTAATTATTTAGCTTTTATCTTAATTTTTTGAACTACTTGGGTATGTTCTTCTCCCCATTATGGTAAATTCTTTTTGAGCCAATCATAAAGAATTGCACAATCTTCGGCTAGGTTTTCATAAAAATCAGCACTATAATTAATACTTCTAAGGAACCTTTGAAGTTGTGTTTTATCTTTAATTTCATTAAGAAAATGTTGAGCAAAACTTATTGCCCTGTCCATGGGAATAATTGATTGGTAATGGATATTATGTCCTAAAAATCAAATTTTGGTTTGAAATAATTTGATCTTTTTTTTGGACAGAACCAACCCTGCAATTTTTACTGTCTGCAAAAAGATTGTCAAATGTTTCCAGTGCTGATCTATAGAATTAGAGAAAACTAAAACATCGTCAATATAGATAATTATAAATTGAGTATAAGACGTAAAAATATCATTCATAATATGTTGAAATTCAGAGGGAGCATTTTTAATCCGAATGGCATCACATTCCATTCATAATGACCGAATGTTACAGTGAACATTGTTTTATATCTATCCTTTTCTAAGATTTGTATTTGCCAGAAGCCTGATTTCATATCAAATTTAGTGAATATTTGGGCTTCAAAAAGTCTATTAAATAAATCATTTTTGTTAGGAATTTGATATCTCATTCATCTTAAGGCTTTGTTCAAAGGCTTATAATTGATGACAAGTTTGGGCACTCCTCTTTCCTTTTCTGAAGCCTTTTCCACATAAAATGCTGGCTAACTCCAAGGAGAATATGAGTTTCTGATGAATTTTTTATCAAGGAGGTCTCGTATTTCTTTCTTACAGATTTCCAAGAGTCTAATATTCATTTGAATTGACTGAGATTTTGTAAGAATAAATTTTTCATTGAAATTAGGTTCATAAGGTAATTCAACAATATGTTTTTTTCTTTTCCAATAAACATTTAGAATATCAGGACAAATTTCCTTTTCAAGTTTATTTCTAAACTGCATGATTTTCTCTTGGATAGCGGGGCTATTAATCTTTTCATTTATTTGTTTGGTTATGATCTCTTGGTTAAGCGTATTGAGTAGAGTATTCTTTATTCTTTCTTAAAACCATAACTTGATTTATTTATTTTAGTTTTGGTTTATTGATGAATTCAAACTTGACTTTATGGCCATGGATCTTAGATTCTATTCTTGAAGAGTCTAAAGATTTTATAGGATAAAAAAGACTCATGAAAGGGGTTTCTAAAATTATATCTTGAGCAATACCTTTTATCATAATGAATGGCATTAGAAAGCAAGCTCCGTGATTACAAACAACAACTTCAAAATGTTTATAATTGATTAAAAGGCTCTTACCATTGGCAGTATTTAAGACTTGGGTAGTCTTATCAAAGAATCTTGGCGAGACAAGTCCCTCATTGATACAATTAAGATCAGTACCTGAATCAATAAGAGTTATGGCAGAAAAACTGCATTATTTGGACACAACAATTGTGACTTTGGTATGCCATTTTTGATTAATAATTTTATTTACCATGTTAATGTAATTTAGTTGGTTAATGTCAATTTTCTCAATTGTGTTAACAATGTCTTCTTCGTCCTGATTTTGTATATTTTCAAATTCATTTATTAGGTTCTCAGGTGATTGTGGATTTTCTTTACCAAGAGTTTCAAGTATAGGTACTCTATTATTAAGAGTTTGCAACTCTTCTTTTAAATTTCTTATTTCAAACCTTAGTTCGAAAATAGTGGTTTCACGCTCAGAGAACATTTGTTTTTTATTAAATCTATCAATTATTTGTTTGAGGTCATAAGTGGGTTTAAAGACTTGACTTTCAGTCTTTTCGTTGGCAAGGTATTTAACAAGAGCATCCCCTTTTTCAAATGGGTTCAATTATCTTATCAATTATATCTAGAACCAAATTTTGTTCCTTAGTAAGCATATTGAGACTAAGACCTTGCATATTTAGCAAGGTTTTATAATAATCACACTTACAGTTGTCTTCTGTCTCACTAGTATCAAAAGTTTAAGTGTTGATGTCCAAAACTTCATCTTTTGAGTCTGTCTCATAAATAGATAAATCCTCATCAGAGGAATCTCCTATAATGAGGATTTGCTCTAATTGTCTCCTTAGTCCTTCATCAGAAATTTCATTAATTTTTTGTTTTGTCCTACATCTATTTGCATAATGCCCATAACAACTACACTTTTTACAAATAGGTATTTTTCTTTTTGGTTTCTTATTCTTAGGTTCAAGATCTTCCTCACCTGAATTGAATGTTTTCCTTTTTTGTTTTCTATGATATTTTCTGTTTTTCTTATACTCACCTCTTTTAGAGTCATTTTTATATTTTTTGAAGTGAGTTTTTTCAGGAAAGGGATAATAACCAAATTGTTCACAAAAATTTCCCATTTATCTTTTACCAGTGATCTTTTGTTTTTCAAGCTATCTCTTAAGCTTGAGGTCAGTACAAAGTTCTGAACCGGTAGTACAACTCTCATTATCAAGTTGGCTTAGAGTATAATTCTCATAGGGGATTTATTTTTCTCCATTAGCATTTTTTAGCTTGGTCTTAACTTTTTCTCTAAATAGAATTGGGAGTCCATTCAAGAATTGAGACTTCCAATGTATATCTCTGGCATCATTTTTGGTAAGCAATTGCGTATGAAAAACATCTTTGTACCATATGTAATGAGAAAGGTCAGGACATTTGAGATTCTCCAAAAGTTCTCTGATTCTTTCATTCTAGATAGAGGTATCTCCTATGAAGTGTAGGGCAATAGTATAGATTAGTGTATTGGCACAATCATCGTCCTGAGAAGGTATTTGTTGTTCCGATCTTCCAATGTAAATGAGTTTATTCCAATGTAAATGAGTTTCCTTCGAGAATGAATCTCTTCCCATGTAAATGAGTTTCCTTCGAGCATGACTCAAAATTGTGGTTCCCAATTTTTAGTTTTTACCAAGCGACCTCAAAAACTTCGTTAGACTAACTGTGTATTCTAAATATATTCAGGTAGTCGTTAGTTTTTGTGAGTGTTTTAAAACCGGGTGATTTTCGATCTAGGTCCCCGATCTAGATGTAGATTCAGTTGAGATTGAACTGGTTTGGGAATGATATAGGTTCCGGCTCGTTTTCCCCTTAAAACCCCTCTTTTAAATTATTATTTTTTTCTTTATGCTTATTTAATGTTTTTCGTGGTTCCCACTAAATCCTTACCCATGCCTCTATTTTGATTTAATTTTATTATTATTATTTTTAGATCACTTATCAATGTATTTGTATTTATTTTTAGATCATCGATCAATATTTTTTTATTTATTTATAGATCACCGATCAAGACAATTTGAGAACGATATGAATCGCCAATCCAACCAATCCAATATGAGAATCTATTTTTTTAAAGATTGGTTTTTCTCGAGGGTATCTTAAATCTTTAGCGACACGATAGGCTACAAGCGTGACTCCAAAGTTTACAACGACTATTATTTCTGAACGATTTGGTTCTCAATTTTCATTAATACGACCTCAAAACCTCGCTAGAACGAGTATGTTCAGGTAGTTCTCAACTTCTTTATGAGGAAATGTTTGACAAAAGCCCGAACTTGGGATGGATGAATTGCAATTTACAAATGATGCAAAGAGTAAAAGAATATGTAAAGTTAAAAAACAAAAAAAGAAGAAAGAAATTGTTGTCCAATTTTTATGTATTTGTATGATGTTATATTATAGGGAAATTTACGTTATTTAGCAGCTTTTATAAAATATTTTATGTATTTTACATTTTACGTTCATTTCTCTCTTTCTTCGTATTTTTAATTTTTTTTCTCGAAATGCTTGTTGTGAGTAGTTTGAAACTACTATAACAAATTTATATATTTCTATGATGTTATATTATAGGAAATTTTACGCTATTTAGCAGCATTTCAAAAATATTTCATGTATTTTACATTTTATGTTCACTTCTCTTTTTTTGTATTTGTTATTGAGATACATGCAAGTAGTTTGAAACTACTAATTCTGAGCCATTTTGATCTATGCTTCCATCATTTTAAGAAATCAAGGTGGTCTGAAACCAAGGTGTTAGGACACACCTCAACCAAAGTACTCGCCCTTTAGCTGGGGCGAGTTACTCTGGAGTCTGAGTAACTTGCCCTAGTTCAATCCAAGTAAAATAAAAAAGGACATATTATATGACATAACAATACTTATAAGTGATCTAAGAAGGGGGATGACCTTAAACTATAATGCCTAAAACTATAAGTTCTGGACTACTTTGGTTTCTTACAATGAGTAGTCCAAAACTAATAATTTTGAACCGCTTTGGTTCCTTACTATGAATGGTTCCAAACTAATATAGTTCGGATTGCTCTGATTCCCTACAATTAGTGATCCGAACTATTGATTCTAAATCGCTTTGAATCCTTTGGTTCGAAACTAATAGTTCCGAATTGTTATGATTTCTTAAATGAGCGATCCAAACTATTAGCTTTGACCACTTTGATTAATGAATGGTTCAGAGCTAAAAGTTATTTGCCACATTGATTCCTTACGATGACAAGTTCATAACTAATGATTTCAAACTAAATGTTTTTTTAGAAGAAATCGTAATATATGAAAAGGGGGCATGAGCATAAGTTACGTAAACTATTAGTTACGAAAAAAGTGAATCTTCCTTCAGACTCTTTTCATATTTGTTTGTTATGGCACATCTTGATAACTGTTGTATTACATTGTGTCCATTATCATCATCATCAGAGTATTTTCCCAACTATCTATATTACATTGTATCCAATCTATCTAATAGACTATCTAACCCTCCCTCTCTTTTCCCCCAACATGAATGTTTGTTGCACCTAATGGAGTCTCTCTCTCTCTCTCTTCAACATGAATATTTGTTCTATATGTACATAATAAGTTGCTTCCCAATGTGTATAATGTATCTAGTATTTACTGGAGTATATGAAATGTCCACTCAATCCCTCTCTAATTGAGTTTTCTTCAACATCTTTCATTTAGCAAAAGTATGATAAAAAAGCAACATGCTAGTGAAAAAACAATGTCGAACTTCAATTAATGTAAGAATTTAAGACCTATTATAGATTTGTCATCAAATGTATAATCAAATCACAGTACAAGATCTTAATGGTGTGATACCTTAAATTTTTTCTTGCAATAGGGTGCTTACTCATTTACTATCTCATAGAAAGCAATCACATATCTATTGTTATTGTGGCTTAGAATTGTAAATAAAAGAGCGAATATTAAATGAAATGCTCGAACTACCCCAAAAATAAGTACCGAGAAATCGACAATCACTATTTACTAATGATGTGGCTACTTTTAGAAGTCATTTCCCTGTGTGATTACCTCATGTGTCTAATTCATACAAGGCACCCACCTTAAACAATCATAGTAAGGCACACCTCAAGACGTAGCTGGAAGATGCAACTCAAGAGCTGAAAACACTTTGAAGGACTTCAAAATCTATTTCTACTCCTAATCCTGAAATTCAGCTCAATAAATAGTGCAGATTAAGTGGGTCTTAAATATTTCTAAATCTTAAAAATAGGCTGTTTAGATAATGTGTTGTAAGATTTATTATTTGAAGACTAAAACTTTTTTCTTTTTCATTTTCATAGCGTCAAGATGAGCAGTTGGAGGGTTTTCCACCATCAAAACAATCTTTATGGATGAATTGTTGATCATTAAAATCCTAACAACTTTATCCAATGGGTGTGGTTTGCATAAGGTTGCAACTTTAAACAATCAAATTAAGTCGCTCCTCCAAATTTTATCATAAATATAAATTTGGTGTCAAAATTTTTTAGAATGACTTGAAAATCTATTTTTATCTCTACTTACAAAATTTTAAACTCTAAAAATAGTTCAAATCAAATAGACCTATAAATACATGAATATCTTTAAAATGAACGGTTATTGGAAGATACACTATTTTTGGGACTCAAAATATTATCTTTCTTTTCATATTCATACATCTCAATGTTGAAATGATCACTCAATATTGAAATGATGAGTAATATTTTATGATAGATTTTTGAGGTGCATCTTTATTCTACATTTTAAAATTGCAGCCTTGTATAAACTTTTTCCTCCTCCAAGTGCCTAGTGCAAGCTTGACGCCTTATATTCCTCTTTACTAAAAGAGGACTATACTGTATAAACTGGCATCCGACCAAACCCTGAAAATCAAAATCTCTCCCCGCGCGGAATAAAGGTTCATTACTGCGCCACCGCAAAACCCTGTATAAACCCGAAGCCAAACCCTCATGGTTATTATTCTCTTCTTCTCTATCTGGAACCCTAGCTCAAAATTACAATACCCACTCACTGCAAGTTATGTGCCCATTAATGGAGATTGCATTTTTTGTAAACCCTAGGTGAAGACCCAGTTGCCATTTTCCTTGGTAATTCTCTGAGGATCTTTGCTGCCATTTTATGGCGGCTCCAGCTGTTTCCGCTCGGCCATTTGCTGGCATGGAGGTGCCTCTTCTCGGAAGCGATTCAATTCAATGGAGTCAAGTTACAGTGCCTTCTTCTCTCTCGCCATCACCTCAAACTGTGGCCCCGATTACTGAGAATATTGCAGGCTGCCATGTTATTGGTGATTCCTCTCGCTATATTATCTGGTAAATGTTCGTCATTACGAGTACTGATACATTTAGTTGGAGCTTTTTTCCTTGGTTTCTATGTTTTCATCTGGTATTTATTGTTCAGGTTTCTCTTGATGCAACTGTCCGTATAGGCTCTGAAGCTTATTGAGCAGTGGAAGTGTTTCTTATAAACCCATTATATTAGTTGTTAGGGTACATATTTGATCAAGAAACTTGTCTCAGCGGTCCCAAAACAGGCATTTACAAAGAGTAATGGCATATGTTATTCACCTCCCGTCCCCCGCAATTCGTTCTCTAACTTTTATACCCAATTATCATTCTTGGTAACCTGATTTTATTAGTATTTAACATCCTATAATGAGATTTCTCTTCTGGGAACTGCGACGAGCCAACTGGAACAAATTTTGAACCTCATACATACTAAAAGTGGGCAAAATGTCACACTAAGTGAAAGTGGATGCTGTCGTTCTGTTGAGATATATATTGGCATTATTTATTATTTTTAATGATAGCTTGTATGAAGCTTTTGTGCTACTTGTAAGCAACTTCTGATCAATTTCAATCCCAATTGATTTTCATGTGTACTAGCTGTCAACCAATATGTGCATTTAGCTTTTTGTGTACTCTAATGCTTCTATGTGTGTTGTGACATTTGATTTTGAATTAACTGGGGGGTACCATTCAATGAACAGGCTGAATTGAGCCTGACACTGTTTTAATGTCTGACAGGAAGTTCTTCCTCTTATCCTTTGTAGCGCCTCAACCATTGGAGCTCTTCGTAGATACCATTAATTATATCTTTTCCTTTGCCATTTGACAGGCGAATTCACAAAAATGTTCCAAATACCATTGAATTGGTGGAATTATCACCCAACAGAGAATTTCCAAAGGGTGGACTGCGTCTCATATTCAAGGACTCACTTTGTCCATTTGCCTATATATGCAGACATGAGGTCGGGAATCCATTTCAAAGTATATGTTTCTTCTTTTTGATTGGTTCCATCTCAATGTTTTGTTGATTCTTGTGAAACTTTTATGGTGGTGTTTTATGTTTATTTGTTTTTTTGAAGTCATTGAAATTACGTTTTAGGTGCAAAATACATCAGGGATATCCTATGTGCTTTATGCTTTGACGGTCTCTGGAGTTGCCTATCTTTTCAAACTTCGAAGCCCTTCAACTTATGTATCAGGTTCTATCTTTCCTGAAGCTGATATGATAGAATTTGATATACAACGTCATCCTTTGCACCCTGAGAAAATAACTGCAGTATCTGCGACACTGGGCCTCCTAACGATTGGGGGACAAGATGGTTCAGTTTTTTGTTGCCAACTTGGTGTATTTGATGAGAGTTCCCCAGGTATTCGATTTTCCCCCAGTTTATTTTGGATTTACACAATTCACATAAGTAGATAAGATGATTATGTGTTAGTATTTTAATCTCCCCCTTTACAATGATAATATATCATTAGCAAGCGGTATCATTGAAATAATTTTGCATGTTCCATACAGTTTGCATTTGCCGGTTTGCCCTTTTATGCATATACTATGTATTAGCTCAATTTTATCTATAAAAAAATAATATATTTTTGAGGAACTATTCGAAAATCGTATTAAAAATCATATCTATCAAAAAAACATACTAAAAATTATATTTTTGAGGAAGAATCGTATTGGTGTAAAGGTTTTATGTACATCAATATTTCGAAAAAGAAAGGCCACCAAATGTTGCAAGCTCATGTACAAAACTGGTCATGGCCCATTTGGCCCAAAAGTACACATCACAAATTGACAATCCCAAATAACCGTGAAAAAAGCAGGTATCCGGACAAAGGAGGAGGAGAGAATAATGACGGGAAGTATGAGACAGAGGCAGTAGACAGACAAGGAATGACCTAGATAACTTGATTTTTGGCATGGGATTCCTAATGCCCTGCTTTAGCTGAAGTGTTTGCAACCTGATTAGCCTCCTTTCGGGCGTGGCGAAACATCACCATCATATCCTTGTGCTGGGAAACCAGCATTCTCGTGGAAAATAGCACTGAGATCTGTGGCCTGGTCATAGGACACATCCCATAGCTTGGAGCACCTTATCCATGTTCTGCTATCCTTGCCCAACTCTTACCAATTCCTTCGAATCTGCTGAAAAGGACTCCACATTGGAGTTGAAGTCATCGTTTTGGGCGGCTGGAAGGAGTTTCCTTTGATAGTCGATCTGAGCATGGTCAATTGGAGAATGGTGTATTGTGGGGTCGTATTGTATGATAGGGGGAGGATTCAATGTCAGCTGCATGTCTGAGAACTGCTGGATGGGAGGTGGTCTGCTTTGAATAGGTGGCACAAGGGGGGGGAGAGCTCCTC
Source organism: Amborella trichopoda (assembly GCF_000471905.2). The sequence goes on from NW_006499827.1 coordinate 1,953,601, forward strand.
CTGTAATATTAAAATCTTCAAGGGAAGTAAGCTCAAGGGTAGGAGAGCGAGGGCATCACAGTGCGAAGGATGATTGATGTGGGCGAAGGGGAGGGTAAGGGGGTAGCATAGTGTGATTGATCTGGTTCCAAGGGAACAAAGGTCTCAGAAAAGACAAAGAGTGGGAATGACATATGGATGGGGGGATGGTGTGGGTCTTCGGAGAAAGGGGTAAGGAAAATATGGAGTTCGGGGACGAGGGGCCCTGATTGTGTTTCTTTCTTTCATTTTTTTTTTTTTTGGGGTGGGGGGTTTGGGGAGGTGGCTGAGTTGGTTGGAGGCTTGGGTTGGAAAGGGACCGTTGTGGTGAGGAGGTGGTATGGTGATGCCTACGTGGCATGTTGGAGTCCTCGGTTGCTGGCTGAGTAGAGAATGAATGGACCCAGGATTTTGGATAAGGAGTTTGATTTGGGGCCACCTGGTAGGTGAGGGTTGTGGCGAAATAGAAAAAAAAGTATCTGAATTAAGGAATGCATCGACTAAATTTTATGGGTTCACCATGCTTGTCCCTCCTTATGGGGATTCACATGCTGCATTATGTGGCCGTCAAGGCACTAGTACTTCTAAGACATTTATCATTTCACTTTGAAATATGTTGGCATAACATTGGTCTGCCATTAACCTGTTTATGCTCTTATTACTGATTCTACTGTATTTATTACTATTCCTATGTTTCGGTTGTGGAGCACCTAATGGAAATGCATTGTTGCATTTAGGTTCCATATGTTAATGTGATTGTCCTGTGCCTTTATATACTTACACGGTTCCATTTTCCTTGGCATTATCTGGTATTACAATAAAAAATAATTTCTGGTATGCTTACGGGTCTGATTTAGTGGTTATAATGCTGTATCATGTCAGTGACTAGAATTCTTCAAATATGCTGTGTTAAAATGCATGATCTTGTGATTCATTGTAATACAACCTTTTAAATGCTCATAGTTTTGTACATGATGTTGAACAGGTTTTTTGTTTGAGTTGCGAGAAGAGGTAGGAATTACTCGTCTTTGGGGGCATTTGGGCAGGTAGTGACTTTTTTATGAATTTTATAGACATCTTAAGTTATTTTTAAGTTTTTTGGTTGTTATTTGAGGTGGATTATTGTTTTTCCACTTTCTAGCTAAATGCTCCTATCAGCAATTGCCAAGAGATTTTCTAATTATGAACTTCTGATAGTGTTTATTAATCTTTCCCATATAATAGGTAATTGTTGATTACGTGTTAAGTTATGTGATTGCAAAAGAGTACCTTCTGCGTGAACCACTGCTAGTCATAAGCTTATTGCTTGATGCATATGAAATCCATGTTCAACTCAGGGGTATCTTGTCAAACTCAATTTTATATGTAAAGTTTTTTGAACTCTTTCCTACCTTTGTGATAGAGTTGCAGACATCTTGAGTGCACAATTGTTTTGAATGATGTTATTGTTCGTCCATTGAATTGAAGACAGCTTGATGGTTTTGGCAATTCCTGGGAGTCTTGTGTGGGGAGTTCTTGCTTATCTTCAACAATTTTGCTGAAAACTGGAATTGATTTCATATTCATACAGATGGATGACTAATATGTAATGTTATGCTTTCTGAGCAGGGGCAGGAGAGCTGGACCTGTCCAGAGTCAAGTGGTTGCTGATATATACGGTAGAAACTTATTATTTGTACTCCACACAGATGGGAGTTTGCGAGTATGGGACCTGATTGATCGTGTAAAGCTTTTAAGTCATAATTTAAGCTTAGTGGAGTTAGAAGGCAAGTTTTTCTTCTTCTCCTCTGTTAATTGCAGTTGTTAAGTTTTGTTTCCTTTGCTCGAATAACTGTCGGTGAAGAACTATGAATTTCCATCGTAATTGTTGAATACTTGCAATGAATTGATTATGCTGCCTGTAGTAAATTCTTGAACCCATAGATGGAACTATTTTATGTTTTAATCATGTGATGTATCGTCATGAAGTTGCTGTTAGCGATTTCATACCTCAACATTTAAAAGAATATGGCAAGTTTGTATAGTTTGTTTCACTTTGGCGGAAGCTGTCATATAATTTGGTTTGGGCCTCTGGGTCACTTCAAATCTCTAAAAGTTTGCGATTCTTGGTGTTTTTGGGGTCTACTTGTTTGAAGAAGACACGTTCAGAGAATAATCGTATCTGCTGTTTACTTTTCTGTTTTTCTTAATTTAAATTTCTGTCCTTCATGGCTTTAAACATGGGAGCACAAAATTTTCTCTTAAGTTTTTTAGCCCTTAATTTTGTGGCATTCCTTTACATAAAACAAAAGAAAAAGACAATTATGGTAGGGTTCTGTTCAAGATTTGAACCCTTTTTCTGTTTTTTTTTCCCGTTAGATAATAGGTAATGGCAATCTGTGTCAAATGTTACATGCAATCAAATAACATAGTAGGGGGCACAATTGCTTATGGGTTATCCAAATGTCCACTAGAAAAGTAAACCATATCTTTTTATGGTGTACTTTTGAAGTTCTTTTTTTTATTGTTAAATTATAAAGGTGATCACATATAACATTATCGTCGCAATACTTTATAGCTTTCTAAAGTATTACTATTACATGTTCCTTTTGTTTCTTCCACAGGATTTACCCCATTGCGGCTAGAAGTTGGTAATGTGAGCCATGATGCAGATACCATGGCTTTAGTTGTGCAGTATGGAAGTTTATCGGTATGTTTCTTGTGAAAAATTGCCGATCTCTTTGAGATTCTCCTTTGTTTCACTCATCTTCTTGTTCTTGAATAAGTCATGAAGCTATTTTGTTATTAACTTATTAATTTTTTTACTGTTCGTTTCTCAGAATACCTTCATAGAAAAATCTATTTATTGTGTGTACACACAGGTTCCTTTTAAAATATTTGGTATCGAGTAGGAAATATCTTGATTCATTTTGAACTTTCTCATGAACAACCCATGCGAAACAAAACTAAGTGTTTTTAAGTTGGTAAAGTGAATTGTAAACAACCCACGCAGGAGAAAAGGTTCAGATATCAAGCCATCTTTGTTTGGAGGGCAATAGATTGGGTTGATCTAGAGTTTCAAAGGGCCATATCCTTAGGATTGGGGAGTTGTGATAGGTTTTAGGTTAGTGCATGCTGTGGGCTGTCCTTTATTATGTCTTAGATTCCAGTTCTGCTCCACGTTGTTGTGTTTAGGGAGATCTATTTTGGCCAATGCTTTAGGAGAGGGAAGGGTAGATTGCTATGGTAGTCTTGGTTTAGAAAATATTTGAGGGTTAAGATGGTTGCTTAGTTGACCAGTCTCCTAATGATGTTAGAGATTGATTTCATTTTTCATAGAGTGGATAGGTTGGTAAAGACTATGGATTGGCTTTTTCTAGATGAGCCTTTCTCTTAGGTTGTTTGTCATATAGAGATGAAGAGGGATCCCATTACTCTGTGAATGGTTCTATTTAACTGGTTGGTCATCAAGGATACATTATGTCGGGAAACCGTCTCTGACATAATGACTTCTGTATCCTGGAATGCGGAGAGCGTAGAAAGAGGTGGTCCGCATCTTCTCATTCATTGCAAGTTTGTCCGAGGGGACATCTACGGAGACTGCCTCGGTACTGTCTGAGGTTCCTATTGCCTTTTTAACTTTATGAGTGGTGGGCCTCTTATATGCAATATTTGGATGTCTTCTGGGATGTGTGGAAAGTCAGAAGCATGAGGATGTCCAGAGAGATTATAGCTTGTAGGAAGGTGACGAAGAGTATATCAAGTTGGCCTTCACTATACGTCTTGTGGGGGGTAATATGATGGATCCCACGAGAAAGCATGAAACTTTATTAGGCAGTGGACGTTATCAAGGAGACCTGGAAGTGCAGTTTGGTTGGCAGTCTCAAGCTAACCTTCAATAACTAAATCTGATAACCAAGGCCGGCTGATGTTGTTGTTTGATGTAGATGAGTTTGACAAGGTGAAGAAAGAAGTCACATGGCTGATTGGTTTGTGGATTTAATGCAGAATGTTTTGTGAGGTTTTTTGATGTTTCCTATTATGATCATGTGGACTAGTAGGACATCCACTGGTCTATGGAGGATAGAGGATATATTAGATGATATCTTTTTGGTAGCTTGCTCCTTTGAGATATCTTTTGAGCTGTTATCGGTGTAGTTAATGATTTGGCTGGTACCTTGGTTCAGAATGTGGTACTTAAGTGCAGTTTGAGCATTGGGAGTGTTTGCCATCCTCTTAATTCTTCCAACTCTTTTATTCTGTACTTTATTTTGCTAGAGAAGTCGATCATCTAAAAAATGTATACCAAACTGTGGCAAATTACGTAGAAGCTATTGCATGTGAACTTCCACAACATAAAATAAGTTGGGTTATTTCAGTATATTCTTATGTTATTTCACTATATTTTTATGTTCTCTTATGGCTTTTAATTTTAGAATGTCTCAAATTTAATATTTTTATGAACATGATTTGGTTTTTGCAGATGGTGATCTTTCATTTTTTCATTATTTCATATATATCTTTATGTCTTGTGTTTTGTTGTGGTGAGCTTCTTTGCACCAGTCTTCACTAGGCATGCACATTTCTTTATTCTTCTAAATCCCTTCAACCTGGTTACTTATGAAGAAAGTTCCGGTTTTTGGCTGCCTAGTGGAATTTCCTTGTCTTTTGTATTACGTTATCTTGTATACATATATGCCTTGTTTTCTTGTTGCAAATTTGTTTTTGGGAGAGGGTAACAGTTGTCTGTTTTAATTAACAAATTAACATATTGCAGTTGTTTAATTCTGGGCCATTTCTTTCCTCATAATTTTCTGATGTACAAAGTGCACTAATTATAATGTTTATAATTCTATTTTGAAGGGACCAGAATCAGATAAAGTTGTCATTTATGGCTTTGATATTAGTTTTGGGGACAAGATCACTCTATCACCACAGTCTTCAGTACAGCATGTCTACTTGGAGGTGGTCAAGTTTTGCACACGAATTATTTGCTGTATGATCTTTTTATGGTGTCAACCATATTTTAATAAAAATTAACATGTACTTATGAAGATCTTCCTGCGTTCTGAGTCCCTCTTTTTTAAATAGGGGAAGCTTGTTGATATGAAACTATGTCATAGCAAACTCTGGGTACTGAAAGAATACAACTCAATGTTGTATAGTTTGTTTCATACTGATCTTGACAGGTGAGTCCTAAATGGTACTTAAATAGTAGTTCGAATTTATGGGTTTTTTTGTCTTTAATGTTTTCTTTTTCCTCTTCTATTTGTTAATTCAGTTTTATTGCATAGTGATGAAAAGTTGATTCAGTTTTGGTTCTGTCTTGAGGTAGCTCTGATTCATCCTAGGTGATAGTTTGTGCCCGGTGTCGTATGTATCAACATGATGCAAATCATCGAAGGTGCTGCTCTTAATGTTGATGTCATATTTAACAATTTTTAGACATTCCATATCCTTCAGTGTTCTTCATCTAAACAGTCCACCTTTAGCTAGCTCAAAACCCGTTAGCATCAGGGCATGCAAAATTTCTCAAGAGCATATACTTTTGACATTATATAATGGGCATTGGAAATGTGCAGTAGTTAGAAAACTGGATGGGAACTGGCACCCACCTATTCTAAGTCTTCAACCAATTTATGAATAAAAACAAAAAAAAACAAAAAAGTAAACAAAATTTTGAAACTTTAAACAAGCTTTAGGAACCTAAATTGTTTCTAAGAACAAGTTTTATAGTATTAATTTTTTCAATATGGTTTGGTGTCAATAGGTCTGAGTCGTGATTTATTGAGGGACTTGGACTGGTCATCACCGGTTCTGAGTTGAATTGGAAAAAATTGGCCAGTCTGGTCCGGTCTGATTTTTAAATACCTGGAACTGACTTTCTTTCCTGTGGAATGGCAATCCTTTTCTTGCCAACTCAAGGTGTCTTCTACAGGTTTGGTGGAGTAAATTATTTCTTAAGTCTCCATTTCTTTCTAGTTTTTACATGTCCATTTGTCATTGGTTTGACTTGTATGTGGAGTTATTATTTCTTAATATGTGGAGTTATTATTTCTTAAATCTCCATTTCTCTCTAGTTTTTACATATCCATTTCTCTCATTGGTCTGACTGGTGCTTATATGTGGAGTTAACCATTTTCCTAGTGTGCTCATTATTATCTATAGTTGCAGTATGTATGGCTAACCATTTTCCATGTGCTTATATGTGGAGTTAAACATTTTCCATGTCTGCTTATTATCTATAGTTCTAGCTGGGAATCTTTTTGATAATCTTTAAGGTTATTTTCAGGGGAAGTGCATGCAACTATTGCTTGCAAGAAGCTGTTGTTGCTGATCAACTATTTCAGAGCTCTGATTGTGCTGCAGATGATCTTTTATGCATTGGTTATGCAATTTCATCGCTAATGAAGGTACTTGCTGCTTAAAATATGAAAAAAAATATGGAGGCAATTTATGTGATGGTAGGTATTTAAGTTATTTCATTAACTCCAAAAGTATCAGCTGTATCAGCTGTCTGAGATTCTGTATGCACTATCCCTGATAGATCATAGAATACATTAGAAAGTAGAAAGTGGAAACTTGAAACTAACTTTATAGAAAACAATTTGTTCGTGAATATGTATTTTATTTTCTTCCTCTCTAGCTTTGCTTCTTCTCTACCCCCTCTCATGTAATCTGAGTACACCCATTTTGTGGGCTGCCAATTTTTACCACATCGGTGGCAATGTAAGTACAATTTATCTATATGAGTCAAACAGTTTCAAAAAAAACTTTGTAGGAACAATTGAACTAGAAGGAAATCATATTATCATAATTCATAAACATTAAAAAACTATATCACAAATTTGCAATTACAAACTATAAAGTTACAAACTAAAGGGCTATCAAGATTGAAGAGTTCAAAAGTCAAGACAAATCATCATATTTCTCAAATCTCAAGTGTAAATTTCAAATCTTTATTAAACAAGTTATCTAGAGAGTCTCCATGTGCATCATAAACATCAATATCGTCCTCGACGGCCTCCACATATTCTTCTTCTTCCTCGGTTTCCTCGAAGTCGACCTCCTCCTCCTCCTCGATCTCTGGAACGAACATGCAACTGAATCGAGCTTTTACTTTATTGTGTTCTAGTGTTAGGGTGTACTTCTTCATTATCCTCTGCGACTAGCTCATCATCAAAACAATTTCTGCTGTTCCTTTTTTTTAATCGATTTTAGGAAGAAAAAGCTACGAAAGTGGCTATTGCTTTTTTTTTTTTGGGGGGGGGGTGGGGGTGGGGGTGGGGGTGGGGGTTGTTGTGCCCCCCCAAATAAAACCCTTTCGCCCCCTTTTTGGGGGAAAATTACCTGAACATCCCTTTTTGAGGGTTTTTTTTTTTTTGTCCCTGTCATGCTGATGTGGCGCATCCCACCAAAGCACATATGCGCTGTTTTGCAATGCGCCTCCTGGCGCATATTGCATGATGCTGCCGCATTCTAAAACAATGGTTGGACCTAATGTACCATATGTCAATTGTCAATTCTCTTAGATTTTCGGTTTGTTGATATTCTCCCATTTGACCGTTTCTTGCTTCTCGGATCCTAAGCTCTTATGTAATCTGCAAGGACCACAAGTTTCTCAAAACTATTATTTGCCCTTCTTGGAATATGGAACAAGGTAAGATTCATGTTGATGTTTCTTGATATTTTTGCTGTGCTTATTTGTTTATTACCATTAAACATAAACCTTATGGAGATCGAGCCTGTGGGCATTATGTAATTCTGGAAAAGATAATATTTTCTTTTTTGGATTTGTGTTTCATTTATTTAGTTGCATTTTATCATTAAAAATGGAAAGTAAACAATTTCGGTATCAATGATGAGGACATCAGGCATTAGGCTTTTATTTGTATTTTTTGGAGTGAAACTAGGGTTATTAGATCTTTTAATATATTTTTGTTATCTAAGGGTGTTTATGTCTTTTTAACTTTTAGATAAATCATGGGTGGTTTAGTCCTTTGTTATTTTATTTTAATTAAGGGTATTTTGTGTCATTATGTTTAAGAGAAAATTTATAAATGAGAAGAGAAGCCGACTCCAAATACTTGGGACAAGGCTCTGATGATGAGGTATAAACAAAAAGAGAGGGATGTTCAGCCCCTAAGATATTTTATTTTTGAGTACTTTCAAAAAGAAAAAAACCCTAAGAGGACTTCTTTTAACTCTTTTATTGGAGGCCGTAGAGAAGACTTGGTAGCATCTCCCAAGGTCTCGCCCTTCTTAAGGTATTCTTCAATTTCTTTATTTTCTTCTTTGCCATCTATTCTCTTCATCTCCTTTCTTACTTTTTTACTTCCCTAAATTCTTTTATGCTCTCCTTTCTTTCTCCCCTTTTCTTTCCTTGAATTCTTTAGTATACTTACTCCTTTTTTTTATTGTTTTCTCGCTTATTTCTCTGGTTTACTTCTATATAAAATTATTAAATTTTATCATATTCCACCAAATCAGCAAACATTTCCCATTAAAAATCCACTAAAACCTTAAAAGTAACCCACATGTCCTAGAACTAACCAAAAGCAAAACCCCTTGAAACCTTACCCCTAATTTCACACATAAAGTGGAAACTCTATTTTTTACACCCAATTAAGTTCATAACAACTAGTTCTGCAGACACTCTATTTTAAAGTTTTTCTTCACCATTTCCTTCTCTATGGGCTGTAGGCTAACTTTAAATTGCATCAAGATCAATTTTTATTTAGCTGATTTTGTTTGAGGATCCATTATGGAGTTAAAATCTCATCTCCTGGGCGTTAAAATAAATTCTTAAAATTGCATGTTGATTTAGACAAGCTTGTTTAGTTAGTTTTGTGGATGATTGCCTGCTAAATTTGTAGATATTTAGTCTTACTTGAAATTAAAGTGTTTTACATACGTGTTTTAGGGTCTTGCAATCGTAGATTGGTGAGAGATCGATCTTAGGTTACATTATTTTGGTATAAGAGCAAGTTCTATCCTTGGGCCACATGTTATTTTTAAATTGTTTAGGGTCTGTCCTTGGGTTTTAATGTGCTCATTAGGTCTTTAAGGTGTTGTCCCTTTGTTGTAGTGCCCCATATGTGCTGTTCTACTTAGTGATATAGCATTCATTTGTGTTTTAGTTGCTGTCCTAAGGGTAATAGAGAGAGTTCTTGAGGTTTTTGGTTGCTGTACTAGAGCTCCTAAGTTAGGAATGTTTGTTCAAGTGGCCATCTAGAGTGTAGGAAGTGTCCTTAGATCTAGGAAAGTTCTATTTTTGAGTTTAGGTAAGTTTGCATTGCATGGAAGATCTGTGGTCCTGGCCAAGACTGTGGCCAAGCATGGTGGTTGCCAACAGTCCATCCTACTATGGCTTGATCAACGTTATAACTCCTTCCAGAATATCAAGGAGCGGTTAGAGCAAATTGGTAAGTTGTAGGTGTTAAGACAATGCTTCCTACCAGCCCTCTGCATAAGCCTTGCTAAACGCTATTTTGCATCACTCTGAGAGGAGTCAAACACTAAATTAGGAAGAAGATGGAGAGTATGATGATGATCCATTCTTTCAATGATCTTTGGCAGTATCATAAAGAAAAGCGGATCGGTGATAAAAAAAAATTGAATAGAGCGTCAGCTAAGGTGGAGAGTAAGGAGATACATACAGTCTTACTTCTTATTGCTAGGAAGAGGCAAAAGAGTCCACCAATTACGCAAGAGGTTCAGCCACTCTTAGAGGATTTTATTGAGCTCAACCTGAAACAGCTTCTTGAAAGCCTTCCCTCTATGAGGGATATGCAACACTCTATAGATCTCACTTGTGGATTGAGCCTCCCACACGTGGCCCACTTGTGGATGGGTACAATAGAGTATAAGGAGTTGTATAGGCAGGTCACAGAGCTGCCAAGAAAAGGACTTATGCGAGAAAACTTGAAGTTATGCACGGTCCCCACACTTTTTAACTTCAGAAAAAGATGGTGCTTGGAGAATGTGTGTAGTCATGCAATTAATAAGACTATCATCAAATAATGCTAGATATGTCGAGTGGTACTCATATTTTCTTCAAGATCGACTTGAGGAGTGGATGCCATCAGATTCATAGTTGACCTAGGGATAAATGGTCAAGCTAAGACTATTGTGTTGGTCGATGAGAGGTATTTTTTACCTAGGTTGAGGCTCAGTTGGAAGCAATATGTGGAACCTGTTGCGTTTCTCAGTTTTTAAAAGTCAATCTTAGAATACTAGCCTCTATACTCCACTTCCTATCCCAGATGCTCCTTAGGAAGATGTCAGCATAGACTTTGTGTTAGGTTTGCCTATAACCGTTAGGAGGTATGGTTCAGCATTTGTAATAGTATATTGTTTTTCATAATGGCTGATTTTATTCCTTATCAAAATACCTTTGATGTGTCTCATGCTGGAAATCTTTTTCTTTGGAAAAGTTCGTGCTCATAGTGTACTTAAGTCAATCTCATATGATCAAGATACTAGATTCTTGAGTCATTTTTGAAGAATGATGTGGTCAAACAAGGTGCCACTGTACAATTCAGCAATGCGTATCATCCTCAAATTATGAACATAGGAAAGGATTTAGGACTAGATGGTATCATGATAGAGGCGTGGAAGTACGTAGATGTGATTGGCCTATGCTGGCTTACGAAGTTGTTCAATAAGGTGTTGAAAACCAAAAAACGCCAGACAAATGGAGAAAAAGTGCCGTGCTACCTATCTACAAGAACAAAGGAAGCATATAGAATTGTACGAACTATCGAGGGATTAAACTTATGAACCACACTATGAAGTTCTAGGAGAGAGTGGTTGACCAACGACTAAAGCATGAAACGAGTGTATCAGAAAATCAATTTGCTTCCAGGGAGGTCAACTATTGAAGTCATTTTCCTACTTAGGCAAATGATTGAGAAATTCAGGGTGAATGGAAAAGACTTTCCATATGGTCTTTATTGATTTAGAGAAAGCCTACGATGGGGTACTTAGAAATTTAATTTGATGGGTGTTGAAAAAGAAAGGAGTCACCAGAAGCTATATTGATATGGTGAGAGATATGTACAAGGGGGTGCTAGCGAGTGTGCAGACAACTAGTGGATTGACAAGTGAGTTCTCAATGACAATGGGCCTACATTAGGGGTAAACACTTGGCCCGTATCTCTTTGTTTTGGTTATGAACGAGTTAACCAGACACCTACAAGATGAGGTACCATGGTGTATGTTGTTTGCATAAGACATAGTTTTGATCAATGAGACTAGAGGTGGCGTCAACACAAAGTTAGAATGTTAGAGGGATGCTTTAGAATTTAAAGGTTTTACAATTAGCTTGACTAAGTTAGAATATATGGAATGTAAGTTTAATAATAATAGGAGTACATTTACAAAATTTTTTTTTAACATTCTCAAAATAATAATAGAAGTAGAAATGAGGAAGTAGTTAAGATTGGTGGTAAAGAAATACGTAAAAGAGATGCCTCAACGTAACATCCCACCTTCCAATCCCATTATTATAATGTAAACATAAAAAGTTTTAAACAATTAACTTCATTAAAAAAGAAATACATAAAAGAGATTGTTTTTGATATCTAGGGTCGATAATTCAGGAGAATGGCGAGATTGAGGAATATGTCACATATAATATTAGAGGTGGGTGGGTGAAGTGGAAATGTGCATCTAGAGTTTTATATGATCATCGCATACCATTGAAAATGAAAGGGAAGTTGTATAGGACAGCTGTAAGACCAGCCATGCTTTATGAGTTGGAATGTTCGCCGGTTAAGAAACATCATATTCATAAAATGAGTGTAGCTGAGATGAGGATATTGGGATGGATGAGTGGCAAGATAAGAAAGGATATAATTTAGAATGAATACATATGAGGTAAATTAGGTGTGGCTTCAATAGGCGATAAGATGACGAAAAGGTAGCTTAGGTGGGCTGGCCATGTGCAGTGTAGACCTAATTCAACACTGGTTAGGAGGTGTGATTTGGTTCAAGTGGAAGGCTCTAAAAGGGCAAGGATGGGGCCCAAAAGGATATGGGTAGAAGCAGTAAGAAAAGAAAGGTGATTTTGGTCTTACTAAGCGTACCCTTGATAAAGAAGAATGGAGGAATAAGGTTTATGTAGCAACCCCAAATAATTGGGATCAGCTTGGATGATGATGATGATATCATCTTGAAATTGATGGGCAGATTGAGGTAGTCAAATCTAGTTTGGGAAATGTGTTGAGGTCTCTTGGTTGAGTCAATGGGATTTGGGTCGTCCTCGGGCAGAATTTGCTTATATAGCTCTGTTAACTAATTAACCGGGAAATCACCCTTTGAGATAGCATATGTTCACTCCATTCCACACGTGTTAAGAGTGTTCCATTAGCTTATGTGGGGAGCATAAGTGCCAAAGCTGATGACTATGCTCAACACTTCAAGGAAGTATATGAAAGCCCTTGATATGTTGAGAGTCAACTATGCTAAGTATAAGGATGCTGCTGATGAGCATTGGCACGACTAATCATTTTTTGTAGGAGACTCTGTCGTGGCATATCTAAGGCATAAGACGTTCCCAATTGATACTTACAACAAGTTACGTCAGTGAAGGTTTGGGCTGAACCAGATTCTCAAGGAACCAGGTGATAAGGCTTATCTCCTAGACCTTCCTGGGTACCTTTACATCTTGCCGATTGCTAATATCTCCAATCTCTACGAGTTTCAAGGATATCCATATATATATTTGGGATGCTCATGCTAGTTCACTAGGGACCCCAGAGTTACCAAGAACTAATGAGGATGAGAAGTGGATATTGGCAGATGTTCGGACAGTTGATATACAAAATAAATTATATAGGAGATACTAGGTAAGTTCGACAGATCACCTGTTTACGAATTTTTCGTGGATTAGTGAGTGTGAGTTACAACGGAAGGTGAGAGGATCTCTAATAACGTTTCATGCAGGCATCCTTGATGGGGTTAAGTTTTTCCTAACTTGGGGAGAATTTGATCAGGACATCATGAAATTGTGATTTTAATTCTTTTATTTTGTTTTTGTAACATGAAACTAGTTATTTGGTCTTTTAATTTATTTTAGTTACCTATGGGTATTTATGTCTTTTGAAATTGTTGAGAATTGTGAGTTATTTTAGTCTGTTATTATTTTATTTTAGTTAAGGGTATTTTATGTCATTATATTTAACACAGATTGTATAGGATGAGAGATAACACAGATTGTATAGAAGGAGAGCGGGACATCCAGTCCCTAGGGTGCTTTATTTTTAGAACTTTGAGAAAGAAAAAGAATTCTAGAAGGGCTTCTTAAACTCTTTGATTGAAGGCCATAGTGATAGCTTGGGAGCACCACCCAAGGTCTCTCCCTTCCAAGGCATTCTTTAATTTCTTTTTCTCTTCTTTGCCATCTATTCTCTGCATCTCATTTCTTCCTTTCTCTCCCCAAAACTCTATTGTGCTCTCTTTTCTTTACCCCCCACTTTTTTTTTTTTCCATTCCTTGATTTTTACAGTATTCTTCGTAACATTCCAAATCTGCAAACCCATTAAAATTCCACTAAAACCTTAAAAGTAAACCCATAGGTCCTTAGAACTAACCCAAAATAAAGCCCCTTGAAACCTTAGCCCTAGTTTCACGCTTAAAGACAAACCTTAAGTTTTGCACACCATTAGCTTCAAACCCTAGTACTAGCTGTGCAGACCTGCCGGAATTAATTTAAATGTATTATACACCCTCTTTTTCTCCTTGGCCGTCGGCCAGCTTTAAATTTGATAGGGATCAATTTGTTTTAGTTGATTTTGGTAAAGGACAGATTTCAGTCGATTACAGATTTGAAAGCTCATATCCTGGGCATTAAAACAAATTCCTAAAATTGCATGTTGATTTACATAAGTTTTTTTCTTTAGTTTTGTGATGATTACCTGCTCAACCTGTAGATATTTAGCCTTATGTGAAATTAAAATATTCTTGCAATTTGTTTTAAGGTCTTGTAATTGAAGATTAATGAGTGGCTGATCTTAGGTTAGAATAGTCGGTGGGAGTGCTACGCATTAAGTTGGTACAAATTCCTATGGGGCTACGAATTTCTTGATGTACCCTATTTTACTCCGTCGTTTATCTAACTGAATTTGCTTCCCTTGGTAAATGATTAGCAACAATATATTAAATTTTTTTAAAGAACATGCTACAGTTCTCATTGTAATGGAGTTCTCCTTTTTTCCACTTGAGTTGATGCTATGTTTATGGGATCCACTAGTGAGAAACGGTTTAATAATGCTAACAGCGACAATTATCTTTGTTCAAATGTCTATAGGCTTCTTGACCAAGTCGAGTGAATACCAAGGCCCTGTAACATCCTTATGTAATTCCCCTTTCTTTGCAGCATCTATCGAAAGCTAAATGTAATGTCTCCTTGATATCTGGTATTTGTGGTGTAATCTATTTGTACTTGTATCTTTTTTCTGCTTACATTATCATTGAAAGTGATATAAACACTTCTGACAGTATATGACTGAATGACAAGCAAATCTTAAGCTCGTTACTGAGAAAACAGAAGGGAGCCCTAGAATATCTATCTATCTATACACACATACAGACAAACATGCAGACATACATACATTATATTTAAAGGGAGCCCCATGATTGTCACCCATTTAATGATCGCTGGTTTTAACCATTCCTTGGTGTTTTGGACATGTCATGGTCTAGCACCTGGTCGATTTGAACCCAGGTGGCAGTTCAGTGCAGTTCTTTGTTTGAACAAAATTGGATTTAATCATTCTGAACTATGCTCACTGCACTTATTCATGATGCAATCCATATAGCTTTTCTTTCAGTCTTCTATATGCTTTTGTTTATATTATTTGTTTTTCACATGATATTCTGTCCCACTTTACTGTTTGATTGAACTTAATCTGAAAATTGATCTCTTGACAGCCCAGCTTTAAATGCTATGTATTGCAACCTTCATTGGTCAAGTTTATCTTAGAAGGTGGTGCACCGCCATTCTTCCAGTGAATATCCTTCATCAGGTCTCAATTTATTTGATTTTCTTTGCAGGGTTCTGTTTCGCAGTTTCTATCATCCACTTTTGTTCGCAGGCTACTACTACTGGGTGTTCATCAGCATAGTTCTTTGTGTGCATCTCTTCGGAATCACATCAGTCATCTTACTGACAGCAACTTCCAGTATCTTACTGTTGAAGGTTTAGAAAAGGAAATGTATTCTGCCATCCAGAATGAGGTACCTGGCCATATTGTTATTCTTCTGGTATTTCCATTGCTTGGTTTTAATCTGTAATATGATTATGTGATTTTTTTGGCCAGGGAGTTGCAGAAAGTCCGTTGTCGGTGATGCATAATTGGAAAACTTTTTGCAGTCAGTATTTCCAGTTTTGGTGTCAGGAGAGTGTACCATATGGTATTCTTGTTGATCCTTTGACAGGAGGGACTGGATTGGTTAGGAGAAACTCAATTTCATGGTTTCGTTATCTTGAAGATATCGAATCATTTCTATTTGGTAAAAGACTTTTAGCTCCTTTATTCTGGTGTATATTTTTAAACTTCCAAAAAGCGGTCCTCTGTACCATACATTCTTAAGACTGTTTCTAGCACTTATGAATTGTTTAATGATTAACTCATAACTATTTTATTTCGAATTTATATTTTATTCAGGACCCTTCAGCGATGCTGGGGATTTTGTGAATTCGGGCTTAGTACTACTGGATGATGACCTCGATTCTGAAATTCTTTGTGAAATATTGAGATGCATTAATAGTATCAATCACCAATTAGGTAAAGCTGCAAGAGCTGCATTATATGAATCACTTGTGAACCCAGATCTTGTAATATTTGATGATGTTATCCCACGCTTTGTGAAGATACTGGAATCAGGATATGATTCATTTGTACGTACCAATTATGCATCTCATTATGAAGGCGATACCGCTCATGCCATGGAACACATGGATCATAAAAATCAGAGGATGTTTGCTATTGACATGCTGCTTTCTCTACAGACATTGTGTAATAAAGCTGGTGGCTGGGGTAGAATTTTGAATGTCATTGAAAATTATCTGAACTACCTCATTTGGGAGAGATCCGAGGTTGGACAAAGTTCTGATGCGAAATCTTTGTATAACATGCATAGTGAATTTTTGGTGTATGCTACTTCTCAAGTTGCGAAAGTACTGCTTGAAGCTTCCTGTGATCTACTTCTGTTACTAAATTATGTCGTGACCATCAGAGGACAGGTATCATCTTATATAATGTCTTGCTAAATGAGAGCTGATTTTTTGATGGATGGTTTGTGCAGTTGATGGTTTTCAATTTTTCTCAAAAAAATGTAGGCAACTTTTTTCTTTGTAATAGCTTCACAATAATTTCTGATTTTGTTTTGCTGTCTGTAGCAAATGGGATTTCTTTCTTATCATAAACATTTGTAGACTATGATATATTTGTCTCGGTAACCGATAATTGTTTTCTGTCATAGATAAACTATATGTGTGCACCCCCCTCCTTTCTCCTCTCCTAGCATTTGAATGAATGCCTAGGATAGCTTGTCATGCCTAATACTGTTTTGTTTATTTATAAATCATCTTGACATAAATATGGGGCGTGCCTTACGCTCATAGGGGCAAACCTAAAAAGATATAAAAATATTTATGTAAAATAGAATTACCAAAATACCCCCATAACTTGCAGGGGTCTCTTGGCATTTTATTTTTTCAGAAATTTTTTATGTCCTTTTTGGGTGTGTCCCTATGAGAATAGATACACGCCATGATTTCATGTCAAGATGATTTATAAAACGCTAATTTCAAATAAAATATTCTGAGTTCCTATGTTATTCTCACTTATTTCTACTTTTTTCTCACTCTCTCTACAATTGTTGTCTGAGCGCCCAAATATGTGGGACTGCCGTCTTTAGGTTGAGTTCTTTTATCATATTACTGTAGTCTCAAAAAAAAATAAAAATAAATTCTGAGTTGTCTGATGAGGATCAGATGCTCAGAGGCAAACTTCTGATATAATGACTGATGCTATTCTAGACATCCATTAAGATCGACGGCTGGGAGATGGGGCACATATATAATTTATGCAAGGGAGGGGGCATATAATATGGTTTTCCATGTGTGATTATCATCGATAACTATTTGGAGTATTATTCTTCTCTTTTACATTTTTTCTTCTTTTGCACTATTGAAGCTAATTTTCACAGGAATTTGATTCCTCGAGTTAACTCATTAGTGATCAATATTATGTTAAAGCTACTCATTTAAAACTAATATATTTGGCACAATATTACTTTGTTAGTTGTTTGCCATCTACCATTATATATATAATTCTATCTGCATATTGTGTTAGATGATGTTCGGATGCAGTCAACTTGAAATCATTCTTGCTTATTGTTCTTACAATCCACTATTTTACTTCTCTCTCTCTCTCTCCCCCCCCCAATCCCCCTCCCTCCCTCCTTCCTTTTGAAATCTATCCTTCATCCCTTATCTACAGGGGCAAACGTCCTTTCTCCCGAACGAGAAGCAAGTAATATGAAGGCAGTATTGCTCATAGGTTTGGGATTGCTTGGACTTCATCATCTTCCTCCC
The DNA here is from genome assembly GCF_000471905.2 of Amborella trichopoda. The sequence continues at coordinate 1,971,203 of NW_006499827.1, forward strand.
ATATTCCAAATCCACCTATAGAAGTGAACATGCAAAAAAGGGAAACCCATTAAAAAACCAGCAGAGCAAAAAGGCTTTGAGGGTAGAGACCGCAAAGATCGTTAGGGTATTTTTATGTATGGATTTGAGTGCATCTCCTCATCGGAAGGAGATTGATGAAGGAGAGCAAGCTTTCTCTGAGCCCTATTTCCCTTCCCACCCTACAACTAGCGAGCATGAGCTCTTGGAACTTCCTGTTTGTACCGATTCTATGTGCCCACCTATTGAAAAAAAGGATTCTATGTACCCACCTATTCACGAGGTATTTACCATCCATGAGATCGTTACCATTCTTAATTTCAATTTTTAGTAGTTTCTAATCGATGGCCTAGGCACAAGCTTTCATAACATCCTCCATAAACCAATTTCTGTCAAGAGAAAGCATCTCAATCCCATCCCTTTTATCCTCCAAAACAAACCCTTATCTCCAATTATGATAGTAAGCGAAATCCTCTTGCTCCTCGATCAAGTGTTCAGATTCCCCTGTAAAATCCTAGATATGTGCATCGAACCTATTGTATCTCGCAAGTATTTGCCCTAACCCTAGATTACTATAACCAGAGCTATGACAATGACTCAAATCTTGATATGATTGTTGAGATGAAATTAGAGGGAGGCAGGGAGTGAGGGAGAGAGAAAGTTTTCTTCGGAGGTTGGAGAAAGTTTTTCCCTGCTCGATAAATGAAAGTGCCGTTATTCATTTCAATGATAAAACACATTTTTGGGTGTTATATAAGGTTATATGGGAAATTGCATGAAAAGTAGAGGTACGTTGGATAACTATCGGAGATAATCAGGAGTACCTTGCATATCCAAAAGAGATTATCATGAGTACTTTGCAAATCCATACATGCCCCTAGTATATAAAATATTATTAAATGAGAGTGCCTTGTTTCATATTGGATCCATCTCTTGGGTTGCATATGTTTCACAAGGCATCTAGTTTGTTTAAAATATGCATACGATGACAATGTGGATTTATTGAGCTGATAAATGTGGTATATGTGCGGTATATAGTTTGAAATTATTTTAGTCTTTTCTTAATTCTTAAAGTGTTATTGTCATGCATGAGTGCATCCATGGTATCTGTGGATTACAACAAGAAAGATTTGTCACACTATACAACATGAAACAAAAAGGACTTGAGTAGTGGCTGCACATTTTTAATGTGCTCTTCGAATGGATTGATAAGATTCGATGAATCCTATTTCGCCCGTTATGAGTTGGCTGACTCATTGGTAAGAAGACGGAAGATCTTGCTCAACTATAATTGTTACAATCACCGAGGGTTGTTGGAAGTACTGGATTGTTTTTTAGTAATTCTTTAAAATGTAAGTTGTAACTTTGATACCATTTTAGTGAAGTAAATTTAATAATAAAAAAGAAAAAAAAATGTTGAAAGTGGCAGGTATTTTGGATATTTCACCATAGCATATTGTTCTTACGTTCTTCATATGTGATGGTTACTTTGTTGTAATTTACTTTGTTTGTTCTTGGAGTATTAATTGTCTAGAAGTTACTATGCTGGATTTTTTTGCTCATAAATTTCTGATCATGACTTCATTCTTTAGACGAACTCCATTTATTTAGGAGACTTGAAGAATGTTTACAATGGTTGTTTCCTAGATTATGTTATTCATGTGTGAAGGCAGTAATTTATGTTTGATTTTGCTTTCCTTATTTTTTTGTTTATTGTTTGCAGCTTGGTCTAATGGATGAAGAAAATTTCAAAATAAAAGTTCAGTTGATCCCTGTGGTCCATGATATTATTAAACAGTGGTTTGTTGTTCATATGATGGGTACAACACCATCTGAATGCCCAGTTCTGGAGGATTTCAGTTCGCAATTATCATCATTACATATTGGTAATTATTTACTTTCCACAAAATATAAATGCATTAACCCCCTTGGAGTAAATTTTGTGAGTATGCGATCTTACCACTCACAATTTATTCATGTTTGCTTTCTTTTGAGAATAAGGATAAGTTTCGTAGTTTCTTGGTTTTTCTTTTTATTTTTAATGATGTTTTGAGTATTGTTTCATTTAGATTATGTGGAATTCTTCTCACTGTTCATTTCCATTAAAAGAATTCTCCCTGTTCAGTGATGCATAGTGTTCTCATAGAAATCTTGTGACATGCTTTTATGTCCTCCTGCTAGCAATAGGAGCTGTTAGTATAGATCATAGTTTGGAGCTCCTTGGAACTTGGTTCGCTTGTCTTCCCTGATCTTGATTCGAGTCTCGATAACATGACAGAGTTTGAGTTATCATATTTGATGGCTTAAAAGACTTGCGTGAGTTTCTGTCACAGATTTAATCAAGTATTTGGTTGTTTTTTTTTTTTTTTTGGGATACTGTTGAAATTGTATTAAGTAGAAAGAAAGTTACATATGACCCCGAGGGGCAAAAAATCACCGAGAGAGGTGATGAACGAGAACTACAAGCTTAGATTACGAAAAGAATCAAAAGGCAGACTGCGCAAGGTGTAGCTGAACTTGTGCTATTCTGGTGAGGCTCCTTTCTTAGCTAGTGCGTTGGCCACTTGATTGGCCTCCCTCCAAATATGAGTCCAAGAGACCTGCATATACCTGCAAAGATCGAAAATTTCGTCAAAGATTGGACAAGTCTTCATGGTGGGGCAGATGAGTGGGAGGCCCAAGAAATGATGTTTGTGGCGTTTCCTTCTACTATGAGAGAAGAGCCCCAAGAATGGTTGAAGATCCTGAGCCCTTCCAAAAGGCCCTGAGCTTCTGCCTCCATAGAATCTGCCGATCCAATGGAAGAGGAGAAGGATAAGAGGGAAATCCCCTGGTGGTTTCTGAGGATGCCTCCTATTCCGGCTGGTCTAGGGTTGCCCATTGAAGACCCGTCGAAATTAAGTTTGATTTTGTCTACCTCGGGAGGCCTCCATTGGGCTGAGCGGGGCACTTTCCTCGGTCTCTATGGGAGAGGATGTTAACCCAACTTAGGTGGAAGTCCGAGGTAGACAGGATCCTAAAGCGTCTGTGATTGGTGGCCCAAACTGTCACCATTCCCCTGATGGTTTCCATGGCCTTGTGGATGGGGAAGAAATGGCATACGAAAATTCTGATGTTTCTCTCCTTCCAAATGCCCCAAAGGATAGCTGCATTCATGGCTTTTCAAAGCATGGTTCCAGATTTTGGCTAGGGAAGGAAGGCTGCAAGCTGATATAGATGGGTCACTGATTGGGGAATTTCCCAATTCCAACCGAAAAGTTGAAGAGTGTTGTTCCGAATCCGCAAAAGGGCAGTAGATGGATAGGTGGGCATTGGTCTCCTCGTTGGAGAAACACATCTATTGGGGGTTTGGATTCCTCTCTTTTGGAGTTGGTCTACCGTTAGCACTCTACCGTACAAGGGGAGCCAGTTGAAGACCTGGATCTTGGGAGGAATGAATGAGTTCCATGCTTTGGAAATCGTCGGGATTTTACTCCCACGGGCGTAATGAGGAGGATATTAAGAAAGTCCCCAAGGGGTTCGGGGTCCATATTATTTGATCATCCCCTAGAGCTGGAAAATGGTGAGTACGAAGGAGGGATGAGAGTTCTAATAAGGCTGGAAGCTCAGAGTCCCTCAAGGGTCTTCAGAAATTGGGATTCCAATATCTCGATGTACCCAAAGAGGGGAAAAGTTCCTCTATGGAGGCTGAGGGGTCCCTGGTGAGGCGAAAAAGGGTTGGAAAGTGAGTGGAAAGGGGTGTTGTACCCAGCCAAAGGTCGATCCATAATTAATTTTCGAACCATTCCTAGGGTTGTATTTGGTCGTTTCTTTCTGTCCATTTTGGTTTTGGAGCTTCAAGAAGGTTTTCAAGGTTATGCTGGGCCATACTCTGCTGATTTCCATTGTAAACGCTCGCCATCTATATAGTTCGTGAGTTCAATGAGATTTTGGAAATATTTTGGTGTCTCAATTTGGACATAAACAATAATTCTTTCCTCTGGATAACATGCTTGTATGTATCTGTCTGTACACCTCGCCCTCTTGCATGCACTAGTGTTCTTGTATTTGTATATCAATGGATATATTTGTCTTTCGGTCTATTTATGCTCTTCTTTATGTGCTTGTTTGTTTTTTGGGAGAACATTTTCTCCTGGATTTCTTTTTCTGGGGCAAATGTTTAAAGGAGAAATTCTTTCTCGAGCCTATGTTTTCCGTGTTTGGTAACTGTGTGAATTCCCTGGGTTGATAACCTGTTTGGGATATTTTGTCCCCATAATCTTTAAAGTAGCCTGTTTTTAATTCATTGAAAATTTTGTTGATTAGATATTGGGAGATTTTTTTAAAATAACCCATTTTAGAATAACCGATTTTTTTAAAATAACCCATTTTTAAAATAACCCATTTTGTTAAAATAACCCATTTATAGAAGGAGTAACCAAATGGGTTCATATCAAATTACGTGGGAGGAAAACTTACTGCCATAAGCCAATGAAAAAATGGTGGTCTCTGATCAAGGACTTTATTAAGCAGTTACACTGCTATCAATCACATTGTTTATCTTCTATCAATCATGCTGTTCATCTTTTATCAATCATGCTGTTTCCCTATCATGATTCTGCATGTTCAAGACTAATGAACTGCCATACTGTTATCAATCAGACTGTTAAACAACCATGCTTTTATCAATCACATTGCTAATAAAATGCTTATTATTGCTATAGAAGAAAACATGGACCCAAAAAACAGAGAAATCAAATCCTACAAAATTGATGAAAGTCAATCTGTGTTGATGAAATGCATGGAAAATCAACAAGAAATCAAGAGAGTGTTCAGGAAAATTCATGCAAAATCTGACTGAAATCAACAAAAACTAAAAGGCAATAAAAATCCATCTACAATCAATGAAAATAAAGCTGTTTTTAGGGAGAGAATAATCTGTGTCAGTAAATCGAACTAAAATGAATGGAAATCCAATTGAAAAAACTGATAAATCAAAATCATACCTGATGCTTGAATAGGCTTGATCGACTGCTTTCTGGTTTGATTGAACTCAAATTTCTTCAAGCAAGAACTCAGTGTTTTTCAAACTTGAAAATTAAGTTTTAGAGAGAGAGAGAGAGAGAGAGAGAGAGAGAGAGATTAATGATTACAAACTATTAAAATTTTCAAGAGATTAGATGTTGGCAAAATCTGTATGTGAGAGAGCGAGAGATCTCTGTTGTATGTGTGTGCGCGTGCGCGTGCGTACTGTGTGTGTGTGTGTGTGTGTGAGTAAGAGAGAGAGAGAGAGAGAGAGAGAGAGAGAGAGAGAGAGAGAGAGAGAATCATATGAAAAAGGTGGGTTGGATATGGTTACATAATTAAATGCCCCAACTAAATCTATGTACATAGTTTTGCCCTTTTTTGAGATTGCTAAGCTTCCCGATAAGGGTGAGGGAGAATAAGGGGGATTTGCAGGGTATACCCCTCCTCTCACCCCCATGAATGTGTGGTATGAATTTAGCTCTACTTCTATGGGATGGAGAGCTAATTTCCTATCTACAGTTTCAAAATCTGAGAAATGAACTTCTCAGTGGGTACAATGAAAAGGCCTTCCCCACAAAATTAATGTGGGAAAAATGTCTGTTTTATGGGAGAACATTTTCCTGAAAAACAAACGACTCCCTTAAGAATATCTGTGTGTGTGTGGAATTTATAGATGTGCATGTATTTGTTTGTCTGTATACAAGGAAACACATGTATATGATAATGCTTCTCATTACGTATAACTTATGTGCATTATGTCCAATATAGACAAACTCAACATTATTTAAATGTTCACTTGAACTTATCTGGGGCAAATGGGACATGATTTAGGCTTGCTTATTTCCTTCTTGGCGCACGTTACCTCCTCTTATTCCTATAAGAGAGTGGATTCTCCATGCTATTCATTTATGGATGTGCATGTATTTGTTTGTGTCTGTATACAAGGCAACACATGTATGTGATAATGCCTTTTCATTAAATATGATGTACATGTGTTATGTCCAATATAGACAAACTCAATATTCTTTAAATATTCACTTGAACTTATCGGGGATAAATATAACATGAATTAGGCTTGCTTATTTCTTTCTTGGAGCACGTCATCTCCTCTTATTCTTATAAGAGAGTGTGGATTCTCCATGCTATTCCTTATGCTTTTCTCTGGTATTCATCTGGTCACTTTTAGACATGGTTCTTTGTTCATGCTTCTTTAGGTTCTTGTGCTTAGTGAATATCCATTCTTGTGTTTGGTGATTATCCATTTTTTTTTTCATTCATATTTAAAAAGTCCATTTTTTTCATTATTATTTTGTTTTCATGGTTTAAGAGGTTTACTCCTGCATCTTCATAAGGGATTTGTTCACTATTCTTTCAGTATCTATGGCATGATAATTTCTTTAATGAAGAGAAACTTAATTTGGAGTTGTCAAAAAAGGAGAGAGAGAGAGAGATAGAGATGGAAAGAAAGGGGCGAGAACTAAAGAGAGAGTGACGAGAGAGTTCAATGGACCTCAGGCACCTTTTGTATCTCCTTTTTACATTAGTCAAATATGCAAAATGGCAATAATGCCCATGCAAACCGAAATAGGACATGTAGGCCCTAATAACTTAAATGAAAGAGAAAAATGAAGATAAAAAGACTTTATCACTTCCCCCTGGAGTTGTAGCACAGATTTCACCCATGCCTAGCTTGGAACAAATTTTTGGAACAGATTATGACTAAGCGCTTTAGTGAAGATGTTCACCAACTGATCCTTAGATTTCACATATGGAGTAGACACCTGCTTACTAGTAACCTTCTCCTAAATAAAGCAACAACGTACTTCAATATACTTAGTTCTCTCATAGGATACTCGATTACTAGCTATATAGGTTCAACTTCGTTATCACAATATATCTTCATAGGTTCTGCAATATTAAACCTTATCTCTTGCATCATTGTCTTTAGCCTCACCAATTCACATCTAGAATATGCGATTGCTCTATATTCAGCTTTGCATTGGATTTAACCACAATATTTTGTTTCACACTTGTCCATGTAACTAGATTTCAACTAGTAAATGTATAATATCCTGTGGTTAACCACCTGTCAGATGGAGAACCTACCGAATTAGCCTCTGAGTACTCTCAATTGTCAAATGTTTACTTGGCTCTTAAATTAGACGTCAACCTGGAACTCCCTTCATAATCCTACAAACAACATCCCAGTGAGGAATCCTAGGATAGTGCACTCACCGCAAAAGCAATAGCAATATCAGGCCTACTGATGGTCAGATAAATCAGCCTGCCTAACAATTGTCTTTACCTTCCGAGATCCTCAAACAACTTCCCCTTGGCAGCTAATAGTTTTGTATATGAATCCATAGGATTATCATTTAGTTTAGCACCTAACATGCAAATTCTGTTGACAAATCAGTTATCAACTTTTTTTGAGAGAAGCTAATGCCATACTTTGATCTGGCTACTTCACTTCCTAGAAAATACCTTATCTGGCCTGAATCCTATGTCCAAACATATTGTTTCATATTTCTCTGCAAAAAACTGATTCCTTCTTGATCATTGTCTATAATAAGAATATCATCCACATATACAACTAAGACAATTGTCCTGGAGTTTTGTTTCCATATAGACATTAAATGATCTGCGTGGCTTGGTTGAAATCCATATGCCACAACAATTTCATTAAATCTCTCAAATCATGCATGTGGGGACTGCTTCAAATCGTAAATGACTTTCTTCAGCTTACATACCTTGTCTGACTCCCCCTGGGCAACAAGACTTGGTTGTTGCTCCATATGCACCTCCTCTTGTAAAGCACCATGAAGGCATTTTTCATATCAAGCTGCTACATTGGCTAGTTCTTGTTTGCTGCTATAGATACAATTATTCAAACTGAATTAAGTTTATCAATAGGAGCAGATAGGAGCAAAAAGTTTCAGAGTGATCAATGCCAAAGGTTCTGGTGTATCCTTTGGCAACCAATCTAGCTTTTAATCTCTTGGAACAAAAAGTTTCAGAGTGATCAATGCCAAAGGTTTTGGTGTATCCTTTGACAACCAATCTAGCTTTTAATCTATTGGTGCCATTAGGCTAATATTTTACTGCATAAACCCAACAACACCCAATAGTCATTTTCCAGCTGGTAACTTGGTGAGCTCCCATGTATCATTCAAGTTGAGTGCATCTATTTCCTCTTCCATTGCTTCCTTCCACCTAATATGAGAAAGTGGTTCTCGATAAGACTTAGGGATAAAAATAGATGAATGACCTAAAGTAAATCTTTGAAAGGATGGAAACAAATTTGTAAAAGGTAAAATGTGATTTTGAGTACAAGACCTTATACCGTTACGGATGGTGATATGTGCATTATCATCACCAGATGTAAGATGTGAGTTAGAAGCAGGAATTGGATCTGTAGGTGAATATAATGATTGAGTGGCTGGTTCAATTGGTGGAGGGTGTCCATCATACACTTTTTTTTTTTTTCCCGTGTAAACCTTTAGAGGTTGCTCCCTGAGGGACATCATTATTTGTAGAAGCAAAAGGTTTAGTTGGTCTAAGTAACTGAGATGAAGAAGTATCAACATGAATAGGATGAGGAACTACAGAAGATGAGGACTTTGAGACTTCTTTCGGAGCAGTAGAAATGAAATTTACATCAGGCGTATTACCATCTTCTGAAAAATAAGGAGTATTTGAAAAAAAAAAAAAATAATCTCCACAAACAAATTTCTTTCGTAAACCAAGATAATAACAATGTTAACGTTTTTTAACCAAGATAATAACAATGTTAACCTTTTTGGAAGCGTGAATAGCCCAAAAAAACACACTTAATAGCTCGGGGATCTAACTTGTCACTACCTGTACCTAACTCATGAATGAAGCAAGTACACCCAAACACTCGTGGAGGAAAAAATGAAGTCTCAAGGAAGAGAATAGAGTGTGGTGTTTTTGTTGGTGTTTGTGGCCTTTAAAGGCCTAGAGAGCATGTAAACAAAATTATTTATAGTGATTTGTACACTTCAGTGGGAGTGCACTGTGGTTGACTGACCTAGGGCATGTGACACTACTATTGAGGGTTTATTAAGGATCACCCCTTGTTGAGTTTGAAGAAATGCCCATGATTGTTATGCCAGAAGAGCTGTATGGTCTTCTGTGTGCAGAGGAAGGACCTATGTGAGAGAGGACCAAGTCCTCGACAAAACTTCCCATGACATGTACATATGACAACCGCATTTTTTGGAAGCAACCCTACATAAAGGGATAAGTGTACATGTGCATAGAGAGAGCCCCTTGCACTATAGTAATGTGTGCATTTTGACTTGCTCTTAAGATGGGAACCTGTAATCGACATGCTAGGATTATGGTTGCACTGTTTATTGGCTAGCTTTGACAGGCCAATCATGAGCTCCTACACTTGATTATGGGTCATGAGTCTTGTTGGGTTGTTTTGAGAAGACGATAGAGCATCATGCATCCTGGCACAGGTGGAGTGCTCTGACATTCATTTGTTTTGACCTATTAGGTACCAACCACTTAGATGAAGTATTTTTTAATGTTTTAAATTTTTAAAGGACTCGGAAATATTGATTTCAACTAGAAATGGCTTTCAGAGATATTTGAATATTTTTAAATTTAAAAATTGATTTAAAATATGTAGAAGCCCCACAAGGGTATTTCTGTAATTTTTCATAACAGGGGTATTTTTGGAATTTCCTTTTTTATTAAATGAGTGGGACCCACGTATGGGCTATGGGCCTAGTTCCCACACATGGGGCCCACAAGGTGTGGGACGTGGGCCCCTCATGGGCCACATGCCCCACTAAGTGGGACTCCAAAGGGTGATTTTTGGAAATTAAATGTTTTAGTTGAAAATATCTTAGGAAATATGTTCTTACGAGAGATTTAAGGGGATCTATGATGAGACAAAATCTAGATATTTGGCATTGGATATAGGTCAAATATCAATGGATAACCTATTGTAATGAATAAAGCCTGATAAATCCCGATTGGGTGTCAACAAGTGTGTAGGTTTCACTAGTTGATTTGGAAAAAACTTGGGCACTTGTAGCCCGTGACTTGAAAATCCAAGAGAGGCTCGAGTTATCTATATATATCTAGTGTCCGTCATGTCTCTACATATCGGCAAGTGGTCATCCCCTTAAACTTTCCTAACCTTCCCACCTCAAACCCTTCCCTTAGACTCATCTCTCTTTACCTAACCTTTCTTCTACTCCTACCTTCTCTGAATGTGTATGACTGTATGTTTCATTTTTATAGGCTCACTTTAATCTCAATGTGGAGCTTGATTGCATATTCTGATAAGCTGCTCACAGCAGACTCATTGAAGACTGGGGCAAAACAGAATTTCTGGAAAGTTGGCCCCACATTTGATAAGTGTCATCTCCCACTTGAGGTGTGCACAAGATGTCATTGTTATAAACACAGAAAATACCGGCTTAGTGCCACACATAGTCACTGAAACTTCGAGTGACAAATGTGCAAACTGGGTCGACAGGTCATATTCTATCACTAATGGCATGATTATTTATAAAGAATCTTTGTAAGTGAAGTGGATGTTTCATATGCATATTTGGCATCCCCTAGCCTCTTCATCCTGTTTGTTCTTTCTAGTACTGTAGTTAACATACCTTGTTTCTTCTGTCTTGTTCCTCTTTCAAGCAATGGATGTGGCACATATTTAAATAAGGTGAAAGAAGCTTTATGGGTTATTTATTTTAACTTAGAAAATGATGATATTTTTTCTGTATTTTTTTCTACAGTTTTTTTTTTTTTAGCAACTTTCATTATCTTGTATCTTACATTCTTTTTGTTGTGCAGATAACAAAAATGTGAAAAGATCATGGGACGGAAAGTTTGGTACACTTGATCTTACATTGGCTTCTATACTTTTACTTGAGTATCCTATAACTTCGGAAGAGCGTGTCGTCCTCCTTTCAGGCTCATTTCCTGAACCAAACTCCTTTCGTAATTTAGTGCGGAACTTCAGTGGCTGGATTGTCCTTGGCAAGAGCCGGGATAAGTCTCTAGCCTTTTACAACCATGCAATTCCGCTTGCAGGTGTCCTACTTCAGCACGGCCAGTATGCTGCAATTGAGGTTAGTTTGGTTGCATTTTAGTCTTGTTTCTCATTAACGAGAATTTGCCTTTTTTCCATGTAACTTTTTTATTTTATTTACACGCAGAAGCTGTTCATAACCATTGATAAGCATTTGCTTACTAAAAAAATATCACAAAGCATTCCAAGTTTCGATGATGAATGGTCTGCGAGCCTTCATCTTCTGGGTTTCTGCTTGCTTGTGCGTGCACAATGCGGACTGCATGGGGTCCACAAAGAAAGGAAAGTTTGCGAAGCTATTCGCTGTTTCTTTAGGTATTACTCATTTGTTGGACATTTGTCAACATATCTTTCTCCTTTTCTCACTGTTCATTGTGAACTCTAGTTGCACCTATGGGGCTGTCACATGTTGATTTATCCATGAATATTATGCAATTTGTTTTGCTAACAGGGCTGCATCTGGACAAGGAGTTTCTCAAGCTCTGCAAAATATACCATTTCAGACAAGCTTACCTTTTCCTGGTATGTTGGACTTTCAATGTAAAAGAGTTCCTCCATATGGGAAAGATTGTGGTATTAACATGCTTAACATACAGGTTCTGCCCCGGAGGCTGCATGGAAGCTTCATTATTATGAGTGGGTGATGCAGATCTTTGAGCAGTATCGTCTAAGCCATGGTGCTTGCCAATTTGCTCTTGCTGCACTTGAGCAGGTTGATGAAGTTGTGGGGTTAGAAGGCGAAACTCATATCACCTCTCCTCTTCCTGAATCTGCAAGTTCAATTAAAGGGCGGCTATGGGCTAATGTTTTCAAATTCACTTTGGATCTAAATCAATTTTTTGACGCATATTGTGCAATCATATCAAATCCTGACGAAGAGAGCAAATATGTCTGCTTGCGGCGTTTTATAATTGTTCTATGTGAGCACGGTGCAACTAAGGTCATCCTGTTACATCTTGAATAATTCGACAGCATATACTCATCCTGTTACATCTTCAATAATTCGACAGCATATACTTTCGTTTTCATTCTCTTTAAGATGTGTGAATGTTTTATAACATTTGTCAACATCATCTAATGGTAGGGGAAGCATGATAAATTTGTGCCTTTATACTGTATGTTTGACATTCACATTGAAATTTGTAACCCAAATTTCCTGCAATGGCAAGCTGATTCTCTTGTTGACTGTTGACCAACGATTCCGAGAAGTGTTTCCTTGCTTAAATTTTTATGCCTTTGTTCTGTTTTTTAGTTGGTTGATGTTGAAATTGTTTTTTATATGATGTTGATAATCTGCTTGCTGCAACTTTCTACATATCAAAGAACATGGGTAAGGGAGGTGCACTCCTCTGTTTGTAAGTTGTGTACAAGTTTTCTAAGTGTCAATGGTTCACTGGTTTGAAATGAAAATGCTGTGAAATCTTTGTTTCACTGTCATAACACAATTTCTACCCTCGATTGACCTATATTTATGCCTATCTGATCTAGTGAGAAAAATACTACTGTCTTTTCCAACATTTTGATAGTTCTATTTTGCTGACGGAAATTTTAGTTTGTGTGACTCTGAGTCTGAGTTTCTGAGTGGCAATAGGGGCTATGTTAACAGGCTTCTGAACATTGCATAGAGTGATTGATTCTATGCTATGGACATGTTGAATAAGATAGTAGTAACATGTATACGTCTTGTATCTAAAGAAAATATACGTATCTTGTGACTGGATGTCTTTTGATCCACAATGAGTCATTGTTTTGTACAATGTAATGGCATGATGGGATATTTTATCTAGATTTTATCAAGTTCATGTGGTATTAGTGACTTATACCCAGCGTATTTCATGATTTTGGAAATACGTTGGGCTTAAACTTGCAAAGTGTACTGCCTCTTTTGCATGTTTGAACTAGTGACTAATTTTCTTTCTCCTCCACCAAAAATTCCTTGTTTACGATTGGAGAGATGCCCCTTCACACACAACTCGGAGCAATTACCATAGCTTCAGCTTTATGAAGTTGCTGTTTCATTCTGCCATGCCTGTTAATTAGCAAAAGTCTTAAGAGTCGGACAAGGATTAGTGGAGAAGATGATTTTCTGAATATACATGTCAATGTACTGTTGATTGTAGGAGCTAGAATGCTGGTTCCATATATAATATTCTACCTAGTTTTCCTGGCATTGAAGGAAAAATTAATAAGCTCTTGCAATTGGAGTGTTGAGTATGGTTTTCCTCTATGTATCCTTTCCTGGGCAACCACCCATATTTATTGAGAAGGGAAGTTGAAGGTTATGCGTCCTATTTTATTAGATGCTACCTTTACTTCTCCAACTCCATGCTCAAAATAGATTCCTTTGAGCTGGCATGTGCTACTTTGCCACATTGGTAATCAGCATGTCATCTGCTGGGTTCACAAAAGAATCCCGTTTTATACAGATCGAAGGTTACTTGGTTCAAACAATAAAGAAAGAAAAGGTTGCTGAAGCAGATTCCTTTCCAAAGGCACAAAATTTTACCAGGATTTCATTTGAAGCATTGGAATCAAGACCTCTCCTAGATAGTTCAGTATTTTTTCCCAAATTTGGATGTTTCGGACTCCAAATCATGGTCAAAATTACAAATTCAGTTATGAATTTCAATATTAATGAGGTTTAGGTATCATTTAATTTGGAAACTTAGAATCCTTTTTAATTGTTTATAAGATGTTGTTCTCTAACGCATTTGCAAGATGGATCCAAACCTTGATAAATACTGATCTAGACGTATGGCGAAATCAATTCAAGTTGGGTAATAAGTTAGGATTTGTGATAGGATGCTATGCTTTCTTTAGAGGAGAAATAAGTTAGGATTTGTGATAAGATGCTATCTTTAGATTGGACATTGATCAGTTCTTTTTGTAGAGATAGTGATTCTACAACTCTAGCCTAGGCTAGGAGAGTCTGCCCAAAGTTAGAGCCCTTGTTCTTCAAAAGTATAGCTTATGGATTGGAGGTTCTTCTCATGTAAGGTTGGGCCCCTTCTTCTTTTCCATCTTGTGTGGATTTTGAAACTCGGAGGGATACACATAATCAAAAATTTCTTTTTATCTTCCACATCCCCATCTAATTTCCCCATGACTAAATCTTCACCATGTTCCCCTTGGCCATAAGGGCAAACTGTACGTAGGAAATCTTCGTAAGACCCAAAACTTTACTTTCTTAATTCTTATTGGAACCAAAAAGGAAAAAACCCTTTAGAACTCCTAAGTCTAAACCTAATTAGAACTCCTAAATGTACCTCAGCCTTTTTTGCTAATCCCAGTTGCGTATTGCAGTTGTCTTGGAGCCAAGCCTTCTTGGTCCCGAATCAATTTTGGGATTAGAGCAAGTTGCTCTTTAGGAGTTTGCTTTGAGTTCAGCTTTGTGAACCCAAATGGGTCGAACCTGTGCCTCATTTTTCCAAATCCCTAAGTGAAGAGACATAACTAATGCCAAGATGAAGTCTCAATATAATCAGCATGTGACAATTAATAACCTGTCTCAACAAAAATGGAATAAAGGGCGAGAATTGGTTGCAAAGAGTGCACATTCTTGGTTCTTCTCCTCTCAAAAGTTTGAGTGACTCTATTTAGCTCTATGGAGTTGCTTAACTCCCAGGGTGACCAATATAATCCCTCTGAAGCTTGGACATGTTCAAGTAGGTGGCAATAAGGTGCTCTACACTCAGAGCAATCGCTTCACAACATAGATAGCTCTTCAAATTGGCCCCATACCTGCCCACATTCAAGCAAAAAGCTACCATCATGTCTGAGGGATATGACGGTAAAGGATGAGGCATTGTATGTGACAACACTGAAAAAAGTGCAACAATCCCATAAAGTGCAAAGAACTGAATTTGGTTGCCTTTCATTGTCCAATCATGGCTTTAAACCTGTGGGTGATGTATCCACAGGCAAGGATTAATCCCTTGGGAGATGGAAGAATTATTGAACCTATGGCAGGTGAAGTCTATGTAGTCCAACCCTTACTCTCTTTTTAAGAAGATGAGCCTGAGGAGTGCTCAAACAAAAAAAAAAAAAAGTCTTTTGTACACAAGTCAAGTGTGAGCAAAAGATATGCAGCCTCAAGCATTTTTGACACTATCTCCCAAGCATTTGTTAATAATTGAATTTGAAGATTGAGAGGCACCCACAACCATGTAAGGTTGTCTGGAGAATGCAGCCCCATTCTAGTTACTACCAGATGTCCTGTAGCATTTTGGATGAGAGGTACATACTCAGTTCAGGTTTGGTCTGATATCCTTTCCATGACCATCAGCCAGCCAAGTTTGAAAGTTTCTTTTTCAATAAAGGGGTGGAGGTCTAGAGGTTAGATTTGAAATTAGGTGAATTAGTTTTCTATTGTAATTGGGAAATTGATGGTATGAGAGGGCCGATCGCCCATCCATCCCTTGCCCAACCATAATGAGTCAAAGGAGGATAGTTACACCCTTATCCATAGGAATCCCAGTCCCACCACTCTTCTAGTAAAATCCCACCACTCTTCTAAATATATTATATGCAATTAAGTCTTCTATGGAATTCTAAAACTAGTTAGATTCTCGTAACTTTTAACTAGAAAAAGATCTTCACCTAATATCTAATTCCGAACTACCTAAGTATTGAGTTTTCAAACGAGATGTTAACTACCTAACCACTTGGATTCGCTTTAGGATTGTAAACCTGAAATAGAAGATTCACATGGGCTTCACGTCATATCATTGTTTGTTCAATTGGAAAAGATTCTTTCCATATATGTAACGTCTAGTTCCCAAAATTTTGAAGGTCTCCAAAAATTACTAGTTGTCGAATTTTTGAAGGATTTAGAAGCAATGTTCCAATAAATGCCGGGCGGCACGAACCTGGGGGGTGCCAAGGCGCCCGCCCAGAACCTGGGCGGCCTAGAACCTAGGTTGAAGAAGAAGAGCAGGTGGCAGGGGAATATGAGTATACATCATAAAATATTAAAAATCCCGTGATCCAAAAAGTTCCAAATCCTTGTATATTCGTAATAGATAGACTACTAGCACAAATAAAAATTAAATAGAATAGTAATCAGCATATTAGTAATACAGGCACAATCCATGAACCATACTCCATGCTCCACAGTTCGTATCATTCCATAATCCATATTTCTATACAATGATACAACCATTACACATAAGAGTAAATAGTAGAAACATGGAGGAATAATTCTGGTCCAACACAATACCAAATTTTAGACAAGCTTCATAGGGTCTTTCTGTCCAGGTGCAGGTGGTCTACATCTTCACAGACATGTCAGAACTTACCCGACATGTCGGAACTTACCCGACAAGGAATTTTGCTACCTTAGGACCGCTATAGTTACGGCCGCCGTTCACCGAGGCTTCGGTCGCCGGCTCCCCTGTCATCCGGTCACCAACTTTCTTGACCTTCCGGGACTGGGCAGGCGTCAACCCCCATACATGGTCGTACGACTTTGCGGAGACCTGTGTTTTTGGTAAACAATCTCCCAGGTCCTGGTCACTGCGACCCCCTTTGTAAGGAGGCACCCCTTCTCCCGAAGTTACGGGGCTATTTTGCCGAGTTCCTTAGAGAGAGTTGTCTTGTGCCCCTAGGAACACTTTCCATTTTTTATTATGATCAAAGGAGAATATTCTTCTTTTTACCAAACAGATGCTATACAGTCTAAGACTCAAACACCAAGAGTCAAGTGTCTTCAGTCACCATTAGAAAAAGTAGGGTAAGCCTCATCATATGCATCAGATATACATGAGTAGATAGTAGAAACTAGAAAAAGGCAGCGCTCAGAGCTGGGTTTTGGGCGTCTGCCTTGGCCTCAGGTGCCCAGACGGCTGCCAAGGGATTCCCCATCCAGGACACCTGCCTAGTCTTGGGCAATGAGCCCAAGGCCCCTGGCCTGCCTAGGCAATAGACGGTTCGCTTTTTGAAACCATGTTTAGAAATTCAGATAGATAGTTAAGGAAAATAGAGATTGCTTGAGTCCCAAGCTATGTCAAATGGAGTGGGATTCAAATTCCCATGGCCTATAGCCAAGTCAATTCATGTCGAGTAATAAAGTTAGGGATTTCAATTGTGTTGTGAGGCCAACTTTAGAGGAGAGATTCCTGAACTTTTTCTGTAGGGAGTGTGGTTCTACAACTTAGCCTAGCTTAGGGAGTCTCCGTAAAAGTTAGAGCCCCTTTTCTCTCTTGATCAAGGTATTCCCTTAAACCTTAGCTTGTGGAATGGCTGTTTTCCCCATGTAAGCTCTGGCCCCTGCTTGTTTCACATCCTGCGTGATCATCTAAGATTATACAAAACCAAATTTGTTTTGAAACCCTGAACACACCTCTCTAAACCCTAGGTAAACCAGCTCAATAGCTACCTTATCCATATATCTACTTGCCGTAGCCTTCAACAGAAGTTTAAACCCTACACTTGCCCTAATTCAACCCTAGAATCCATCTCATGACCCTTCTAACTTGCTGGACCTGCTAAATTTTAGCAAGATATATAACCTCTTTGGAAATCCTAAAACTGCACTAAACCTTGCCTAAAGCCAAAATCCTTTCCCATAACCCTAACCCTAGTTCTACTCCAACTAGACCTTTTATTAATCAATTGCAACCCAATTAGGAAACCTTCGTAAGGCCCAAAACATTGCTGTCCTAATCCATATAGTAACCAAAACCTTTTGGAACTCCTAAATCTCAATGTAATTGGAACTCCTCAACCTTTTTTCTAAGCCCACCTTGTGTGTTGCCCTTGTTTAGGAGCCATGACCTCATGGTCCTGCACAAGTTACTTCAGATTTCAAACAGAGTCTGATAATACACATTGGATATATTAAAAGAAATCTCCTCTACTAGATATTGAGATACAATTCTGAGATGAAAGAATGGCTTTTCTGCAAGCCTGCAATGAGAACTTGGACCTCGAATACCCGATAAGAATCCAGAAAAGAAGAAAAAAACAAATCTGGAAAATGACTTATGTCGAGGTAACACTTCAATCTATGTCTAGGTAACACTTCAATCTTGTCTTGTATTCTTGGAATCTGTGCAACTCAACAAAATGGTTGATGGTAAGCATTTTAAGTGCAGTCTCCTATGCGCCAAAGACATATTTTCTGGTGCATTTGAGTTGCATATGCCATGCGATAAAATGCATCTGGGTCTTATGGTGAAGATTTCACTTGTGCCCTTCTTGCTTTCTGTGATTTCCACATGGCATGCGAGGTTATTTTTGGGGAGCTGACATAACAGTAAAATCATCATTGAAACACGTTATTGTCATAGTTCTCGTACCATCAGTCAATCCCTATGACACATTTCATATGTTGTTTGGACTAGAACCAAAGTACCAAATATCCATTCATGGAAATATGTACATCAAGATACATAGAGAGGTATCATGAATAGATTTACATCTCAAGAATACTTGTAGCTCGCAAAGACATGAATGTCATTAATATAATGGCGCTATTGATCAGGTGTAACAAGATAGTGCATAATTAAGTGTCTTCGCTGGCCCGGATTGTTATGTGATATTCAATATCTACTTTTCAGCATATACTAAGCCCTCGCAGTTTGAATGCTGGGATGTATATGAATGTGAATTTCTGAACTTGATGTAAATGCGATTGCTTTTGTTTATCTATCTATCTAATTTTTGTCGTTATTGCTTAGCTTTCTGGGATTTTGCAGGTACTTTGTGATGGTGAACTTCCATTTGTTGGTCTAATAGAAAAGGTCGAACAGGAATTAGTTTGGAAGGTTTGGGCTTCTTACTATACGCAGAAGAACTACTTTGTTCTTGTTCACATGACATTAAACCTTTCTGATTTTGACTAAGACTGATGTACTGATTCCTGCAGGCTGAGCGCTCAGATATAAGAGTCAAACCAAATCCATACAAGCTGCTTTATGGTATTCAAATGTATCAGCACAACTGGCGAAAAGCTTCTGCTTACATGTATAGATATTGTGTGCGTTTGGCTAAAGAAGTAACATCAATGGAATACTCACAGCTTTCCTTAGCATTACAAGAGAGACTCCATGCATTAACTGCTGCAATTAACGCTCTGCATCTTGTTCGTCCTGCTTATGCCTGGATTGAATCACTTCAGGAAAGCTACTCTTTTCCTGATCAACAGTCTCCTTCAAAAAGGCTTAAATCTTTAAGTGAGGACGGTATGACTTTTTTGTCTGGCTTGAAAAGCATTTCATTGTTATATGTCCTGTATCTGATTCAGAATTCAAACTACCCTAGTCTAGAAATTCACTAAAAGTGGAACTCACCAATTAGAACCAATTAAAAGTTAATAGCTAAAGATTGAATTGATTTTGTTTAAACATGTCATGATAACATAGTTGTTTCACTAACAAACTGTGATTTCCAATTTTTATTTTTTGTATTTTTCTCAATCTGAAATATAATGCACTGTCTTTTTTATCGTTGCAGTTGTGAATAGTAACGATGAACAAGCACCAAAGCAGCAACATCATGTAGATATTGAGAAGCTTGAAAAGGAATATGTACTAACTTCAGCAGAACTTCTACTTACACAAGCAAACCTCAAACTTACATCTCGAGGTGAGGTGAAATCTTGAAATCATTCCACCCATATGTAATGCGCAGATGACCTTTGTGCTGAAGTTGCACTCATGTTTTTTCATCATCATCATCATCCAGGTCTTATCCCAATTATTTGGGGTTGGCTATATGAATCTTATTCCTCCATTCTTCTCTATCAAGGGCCATGTCCAACGCCCTAGCTAACCCTTGCTTATTTTTCACTGCATCCAGGTGATACAGGGTGTAGCCTAAGGGGAACACCCTTGCATGAGCATATAACACAGGCTAACATTCATGTTTTTTATGGGAAATTTATCTCAATACGCTTGAGAGTTGAACATTCTACCTGTATTCTTTATTTAATTTTAAAATTACCCATCAAAATTCACATGACCATGAGTTGGAATAGTTGCAAATAGGTAAAATGTTGAATAGTCTATCTGTTATAGGTATTCCGATAAATTTCCCTTATTTTATTCTATTTTAATTTTTTTGGACTTTTGCACATACATAAATCTTGAGGTGCTGTTTTTCTTTACATCACAGGGAGCTTCACCTTTCTAGCTGATACAGTGGATCAGTTAGTGGAGGCTAATTTATATGATACGGCATTTACAGTTATTCTCAAGTTCTGGAAGGGCTCAGACCTGAAGAGGTAATACTTTGATAGCCTGTGTTATGAATGGTCCTTAGGTTATACATTTTTGTGGGCTCAGTGGAGGGGACTCGATCATTTCATTGACTATGATTTCACTTTACAGAGAACTGGAAAGAGCTTTTGTAGTTATTTCGCAGAAGTGTTGTCTGAATAGGTTTGGAACTTCAGCTGCAGGGTAAGCCATCTGTGACTTTGATTGGGTTATCTATATTCCTGTTGAATTGTTCAAGTTTCAATATTAGGGATTTTTGCGAGAGGTTTGGAAAGCAGTCTGTATTCATTTGAATGTGACGTGCTGATGATTGCATGTTTTAGGACTATTGGACACCCAAATTACCTTCTCTTGTCATCATCAGATGACCAGCGAAAGTTGCCAGGTTTTTCTGGTGTAAAGGCTACAACAATCCAGTTCAAGGCAAATAACCAGTGGCAAACTCTTGAACATTACCTTGTAAGGAGCCCTTCCTGATCATTAATTGCATTAAAGTGGCTCTTAATTTCCTTGTTCCATTTCATATGTGAATCACATGCCTCACTTCATTAGCATGTTATCCGTTTTTTTTTTGGCAGAACTAAATGCCGTAGTTCCATGGGAATAAGTGGCCATAATCTAATGGAAATCATCTCAGTTAATAGCACGATGAAAATCAACCTCACTTCCAATCTGGGTGCTTGAAAACTAAAATCTAATTCTAAAGACAATATGTGCATTAAATTACATGATTTTTCTAAACTTTGTAATGAGAAAAATATAATTGGCCATTAATATTTATGGATAAGAATTGTTTGCAGAAATTGGTTTCCCAAATCCCAAATCTTTGTGCATTTTGTTCTTTAATACAGGTCATGTTATAACAAATTACATTAGAAGAACATTTTTGGAGAATACTTGTTTATTGGTGGGAAAATGCTTCTAATAATGTTATTTTTAGTTCTTAATTTTTCCTTTTTTTCCTTGGGAAGGTTCTAATTTTTTATTTATCATGATGCTCTCAGGTCTTCAGTTTTATATAAATGTTATTCATTCTTTATACTGATGACTTGTCGACAGGTGATCCACTGAGCTTAGAAGATTGTAGCTTATGGAATTTCCACCAATTGACATGTTTGTAAAATATAGTCAGTATAACTACTAGCCAAACCAAACTATTATGTTTGTGCTAGTCAGATATCACGCGGTTAAAATCGATATTCTTATGAATTATGACTTCATTATTTTTTAAAAACATGCTCACATGGCAATTATTCTCAATGGAATGGAATTTTGGTGCATGGAAAAATAACACACTTATGAAATCACTAGTTAAGAGTTTGGACCACGCCCTAGGGATATTTTTTCTTCTACTTTTATATAAGAAGTGTAAAATAGGTTTTCTGTTTTCTCCAACTATTTCCATATTGCTACTATTTGGCAGCGTTTTCTATGCAAGTGAGGTTCCAAAAGTGAGGGACACAAATGACTTGCAGAAGCATCCCCTCGCAAATGGAGGAAGATGATGGTAAAAATCATGTCTAGGGATCCATCCCAACTGGTCATAAGAGTTCTTACATTGTATTGAACTTAGTTGGCTGAAACTGTGGTATTATTTCAAAGTCAGTGGGTTTACTCAGGACTCATTAATCTTCCCCTATATGGGGGCGGTGTGTTTGCAGAACTGTTACTTATTCAATAGTTGATTAGGCTGATAAGCACTTGAGTTTGGTGAGCCGAGCGCACATTTCGCTTCTTCAGATTTTTTTCATTGTGCCTTGCTTATCTCTATACCTTGAGATTTAGATTTTCCTTGACTGAGTTGAATGATCGAGTGTTTAATTGACTTGGCGGAACTCACCTAGTCATGGTTGTGTCTCAAGTCGATGAGTGAGAAGAATACACGTATAGAGAACCACAGAAAGCAGATGATTTATGATGTTTTGTATATCACAATCATGGTCTTGCATGTAAACGCATCATATATATATATATATGGAAAAGTCTTATCAACGCCTATAGGAAAAAATGAATAGTGATTTCGCCTACCCTCATCACCGTTAAATTTCTTCGTGCGGTCACGATTGTCCGGTAGTATTTCATTTTTCATTTTTTTTCTAGAAATCGGAATGACCTGAAATTTTGAGGGTATGTACATCTTACTGAGGCGCATCTAATAAAAATATAAATACAATTATCCGCAAAAAAAAAAATTGACCAAAATACCTCCAAAACATTTCAGGGGTATTTTGGTCAATATTTTTCATGTAAAATATTTTTTTTATATTTTTCGAAGATTTCCCTATTTTTTATGAACACACGCTTCTAAATTTAGGTCATCCGATTTGTAGAAAAAAAATGAAAAATGAAATACTACCGGACAATCGTGACCTCGTGAACTTTGGACTGTGATGAGGGTAGGCGAAATCACTGTTCATTTTCGCCTATAGACGTTGCGTAGTGTTTTTCTTATATATATATATATATATATATGTGTGTGTGTGTGTGTGTGTGTTATTCTTAGACCCTTTTCCCAACTATTTGGGGTCGGCTGCACGAATCTTAGTCTGTCATTCTGCTCTATCAAGGGCCATACCCTCAGTGAGGCTATAACTCTGCATATCTTTTCTAACTACTTCCAACCATGTCCTTTTGGGCCTACCCGTTGCATTTTTTGAGCCTACTACTTGAACCAACTCGTACCTCCCAACAGATGTACTGGATCTGCGCTGCACATGGCCAACCTACCTAAGTCTACTATCTCTCATCTTATCGTGTCACACCTAAGTTCTGTCAAATGCATTCATTTCAAATTCTATCCCTTCTTGTCTTGCCACTCATCCATCTCAATATCTTCATCTCAGCTACGCTTATTCAATGGGTATGTTGTTTCTTGACTACCTAATATTTCTCCCCACAAACAAAATTGGTCTCACAACTGTTCTATAGAACTTCCCCTTCAACTTCATCGGTATGCGACGATCACATAAAACTCCAGTTGCTCATCTTTACTTCGTCCACCCAGCTCTAATTCAATGTGCGATATCTTGAATCTCCATATAAAATCTCTGCTAGAGCAGATGATGGGAATGAAGGGGGTTGCCATCTTTATATAGGCCCTCATGACCTAGGATATGCCATCTTCCAATAGGACTCAAATTTTGACCAATGCATCCTAGGTAATCTAAGGTGAAGAGAGAATAAAATTTGAGCCATCAATTCCTTAGATTAACCCTCATGATCAAGGAGAAATCTTAAAACCATTGTCCCTCAAATATTTGACCCATATCCACTTCTACTTAGACTAGAATGAGATCTTCTATAGTCCTATAAAATTTGAACTCTTTCTCATTAGAAATCCTAGTCAAGGAAGATCTTAATTCATGCCAAAATAACTAGGTCATAACCAACTGAATCTTTAAAAAGATTTTAACTCCTCTAAAATGGGAAATAGGGGTGTCCCACTAGGGTTGAACGTGTGAACCATGTGGGGCCCATGTCCACCCCATGCATGCACATGTGGTGATCAGGGCCTCTAGGGGGGCCCCACAAAAAAAAATGAGTCCCCTAATAGTTTTGAAAATTTTCAAAACTGCCCTTTAGGTGTTTTTATGGATAAAATGAATTTATTAAAATTCTGAACAAGATTTAAAAATCGCATAATTATATATAAAGTTTGTAGATAATACTTTTGAGTTTCAAAAAATTTTAAAACACTGTGAAATACAATTCTAAAAGTGGATTGGTACTAATGGGTTAAGGGTAAGTGACATCTTTGATGCACTCCACCTATGCTAAATTATGTAATTCATAACCATCTTCTTAAACCAACCCAATGGATCCCAGGACCCACAATCAATCGCAGGGACTCATGATTGGCCCGTCAAAAACTGGCCAATAAATGGCGGAACCACAAATCTAGCATGTGAATTACAGGTTCCCCCCAAGAGCAAGTAATATCCATAAGGATACATACACTCATTATCACTGTAGGCCAAGACGGATACTCTCTCATGTACATGTACATGGTTCCTCTTTATAAGGTTGTTTCCCAGAATATAGTTGTCATGTATACATTCCGTGCGGAGGTTGTTGAGGATTTAGCCCTTGCTCCCACAAGGCACATCTCTTAGAAATCCCAGCTTCTTGGCTCTTATTATCATCCATGTGCATCTCTACGAACTTAATAGGAGATGATCCACTGAAGACCCTCAACAATAGTGCCAATGCCCCGGGGTAAGAGTTCTAGACATGACCTGGGCCATAGACCGCACAACCCAAGGTCAGTCAACCAACACTCCCAATGGAGTGTGAACATCCGCTTAAATTTATTTATTGTTTGCATGCTCTCAAGGGCTTTAAAAGCCACAAACCCAACAATTATGATTTGATTCGAATAATGCAGTTCTTCAAGTGTAGTCTCACCATCAAATTGCTGTATGGAAACTGCAGAAAGTGGAATCATGCCAGTATGTTATGTGGATTTGCTGTTAAAATCTTTTTTGTGGATTTTACTTTTAAATCTTTGTCTTAGCATAGACACTTCCAACATGTTGACTTGTTTTAAAAATTTTGGTTCTCTTTTGCAGGAAATATACAAGAAATTGCATCCAAGGTTACCAGTAACAGTTGTTGAAACTCTTTTGTATACTGATCCTTACATTGAACTGCCTCTCTGGCTTGTAGACATGTTTAAGGTGATTTTTTCACTTGTTCTTTCTACTATTGCACATTTTAATATTATTCACATGGTATTATGAGGGCCTGAAATGGACATGTACAGGGTGGAAGAAGGGCAATGCCGTGGGGAATGACTGGACAAGAATCTGATCCTGCATGTCTCTTCCGACTATATGTTGATTATGGCAGATACACAGAAGCGACTAATCTCTTGCTTGAGTACATTGAAGCTTTCGCCGCGATGGTAAATATTTGCACATATTTTTGTCGGCATGCATGTTATCAGCATTTTTGCACCATACCTTGGCTAAGTCTTCAGCGAGTTAGTCTTTTTGGATTATTTAGAAAATATCATACTATATTCACGTTCCAAAATTAAATACGAATAGGAGTATCTAACCTGAAAAAGTACTGACTAGAGTCTTGCAGGCTGAAACAAATCATCCAGTTTATCCAGGTCAAGGTTTACAAAATAACCTACCCAACTCGAAACCACCCGAGTCAGCTCATGACCAGTGGGGGACCAGTCCAAGTCCCCATAGGAATAGGGCAGTTTTGAGGGTTTTTTTTTTGGCTTGATTTAACTAAAATTTAAAAATTGTATTTCTTTCTCATTTCTTCAGATCCCTTCAAATTTTTTGCAAATCATTCATCTCTAGTTGATTTGCAAGTACAATAGACCTAACAAAAGATTTAGGGTCAAAATAGGTTTTTGGCATGATTGAGTGGTAAAAACTTGCCATTTTGGACTTAAATACCTTAGTCCACCATTTCATTAATTTGTTCTGATTTTCTCAACCAAAACTTATGAAATGTGTCAAAAAAATCCACATTGGGGCCTTCTTGTAGATTTGTAACACAAGGTCTTTGATAAAAAACTACATTCAAAGGGATTCTAGCATCAAAAGTTTTGTCAGTTTCTTTAAAAATCCTCAAACTTAATTTTATTTTTCTTTTCAATATTTTGCAAGATTTCTTGTTGTAGGGAGTGTTATCTTCAATCTGCAGAAGTATTGCATGATTTAAAACTGTAATTTTTGTAGATTTTCAATTTTATGATTGTATATCTTTTTCCTGAAAAACCCCTCAAATTCACTAAAAACTCTCATATATTTTGTTTTTTCTTTCTTTTTTTGCTTGATTCCGTTAGGATTTGTGTTGTTGAGTGGTATCTCCAACTATTACAATTAGTCCATGATTTAAGAATGTTTCAGTTTAAGATATTTTTTTCCTTTTTTTATATTTAAAAGAATATTTAAGTATGGACATCCCATGGCTCACAGAGCGAGCTTGGAACCATGGGGGTTCCGTTCTGTACCCCAAGCCTGTTTTTAAACCCTGATCCAGATGTTGAAACTGAAAACAGGCTGTCATGAAGGTTATCAGTAGTGATTATTCAATTCATGTACTAGTTTTAAGGATAATGAAGACTCTAAGCAGTCTCTTAGATTCTTGTACACGAGAGCATAAAACACTCCCTTGAAACTCATCCAAAACGGCTGATATATTTGAATGTTAGGAATATATTTAGATGCCATATAAATCTAGCATTTAGCCTGGTGTTTAAGCTCGTAACCTCAACCTGCTATTGCAGTTCTCAATCACGGACTGAACACCGAAACAAAGACAAAACCAAACTCTAGGTTCTCACTCCAAAGAATGGTATACCCATGACAGTTGTTTGCTACCAGAGCATTAAATTGCAATAACTTGTTTATTTACAGAGACCTGTTGATATTGTGAGGCGTAAAAAGATGTGTGCTGTGTGGTTCCCATACACATCAATTGAGCGCCTTTGGAGCCAGCTTTCAGAGATGAGAAGCTCAGGCCTCATGGTTGATCAGTGCGACAAACTTCAGAAGCTACTGCATGGAACTCTTCTAAACCACTTGAAACAGGTAAGGGATGCCCAAACATATCAAATAAAGCTGTATTTTCTTGTCTTTCACATTGTGGTTTCTTGGTTAAATGCCACAGCACTAATATCCAAGGCTCAAATCTCAGCTTGTCTATGTGTGTGCGTGTGTGCGTGCATCTGAAGCCAAGTATACCAGGGTCTATGTAACCATAGAACATGTGTGGTTATGATTGTTATTTCCTCTCAGCACATGGCATGAAGCAAATGGTATATCACAGTTTTTATGTTTTTACAACCGTCCATCCATGACCATGGATTTCTATTCTCATTTGGACCATGGTGTGTGTGTGCACACACGCGCACCCGTGTGTGTGTGTTTCTCGTGGGGGTTTTGTGGTCCTAAGGTGTGGGGTGTTTGCTTGCAGGTAAAGGTGGACTCTGATGATGCAATTTCAGCAGGATAGACATAAAACTGTACTGAGAAATCATGGGGTCATGTGCCTCGTGGAGACTCATTCAGTCATCGGGTGTTTGTTTCCTGTGCGCACCAGGTGACACATGCTTTGCTTTCACATATCAAATTTTAGTTGTAGATTTGGATGGATGGTCCACATGAACATAGCATGTGACGTATTTCTCCTATGTTTTGAATTCTAGTTTGGGCAAAATATTATATGAAAGAAATTGATGGATCTGTGCTGATTGAAAATGAAATCCACCTTGAGGATTGAAAGCAAAAACAAAACATAATTTATAGCGTTTTTCCCTCAACTTCGATGCTATGGCTTCATACGTCAAGATGGAGGCACTACGTAAATTTGTATTTTCTGTTGTTTCTAACGGGTGGGCAGTGTACTGTGTGTGGGAATTCACTCTCTGCATCATCATGGACCCATTGATTAGATCGTGATGATTTATTGCCATAGATTTATGTCATATAGGTCATTGTATATTTTATTCTAAAATCTCATGATGCCATTGAAACCAGTTAAACTCTCTCTGCCAGAGTTTTTATGACGGTTGAGTCTTTATCTATTATTTTTTAAGTTCTTTAGTAAGTGAGAAACGGTCGGTTTTCAAAGGCGCTCTTTCAGAGTTTCAAAAAGTGCTAGGCGGCACCTAGGTGGATTCTAGATGGTCGGGGGTCCAAACCGCCTAGCGTCTAAGCGGGCGACTGCAGCTCAATAGAAAAAAAATTTTTTTTTTTTTTTTCTCAAAAATAGGCTTTAATGGGTTTGAGGTTTCCAATGAACTTATATCAACAATTTTCCATCTAATATTAAAAAATGATCAAAAAATACTTTCAATGAAGGGTATTTTTTTGCCTCTAGGCCGGTTTTCGGGCACCTAGGTGGGTGCCAAATGGCAGCCGCCCAGGCCAGCTTCGGGCGTTTGTTTTTTTATCTCTTTTGAGGAAATTTAATTTTTTTCCTTTTTTTTTTTGATAATTCAATCGGAAGACCGTCGTTTTTTTCTAGATTAGGAGTATGCTTATTCAAGGTATCAATGGAGGAAACTTCCTCTTTGAAATACAACATTTACATTTGTATAGTACGCGCCCATTGGAGCACTCGCACCAATTACCTTCCGTAGGAAACCTATTTAGGAGGGCATTCCCCGACGGAAATGAAATTATTTATTGCAAATAAAATGCTAGACAATCGGCTTCTTGGGTGAGGGCCTACTGATGAACTTTTACGCATCAAACTATCTCTGCAAATATTTTTGGAAAATTGTTTTATTTGGGCTGGGGCCGCATTTCTGGTTTCAATGTATAAGGTATCCATTTTAAAGATAAATGTCAATAGGTGGTCCATCGAAAATAATTGAAACTCTAAATGTATTGAGTCCATATAAATGGAGACTTTAGGCTGCTCTGTAATACATGTAATAAAATAATGTGTTTCTTCAACCATCCATGGCTATCAATAGATGGCTACATGCCAACCAATGCCTGATCGGTTTATTACAATCATCATTGGGCCTCCAAGGCTCTCAATCGCGTCGATTAGACTCCATCTTCACAATCTCTCTCTCTCTCTCCCTCTAATGTATACTCAATAGGGGATTATGTCGTCCAGTAAAACTCCGCCAGTTTTGTTACAAGATTTAACCCAAAAAAATAAGATTTGAGTTGAATCCAAGAACCAAGCTATTTTATTTTATAAACCATGAATCTAGGAACCTTGCTATTTAATTTTATTGGTTTATAAACCTGTGTTCTGAGACTCGGTCGAGGCCACTCGGGCTTGGCCAAGTAACTTGGCTTTGCCCTATGGGTAATACAAGTTTCAGGCAAGTAGATTGTACATATGCTTTAGTTTAATTTTAATTATATATTAAGGGTGTGGTTTCAATAAGGTTGCAACAGTAAACAATCCAATTAAGGCGCACTTTTAAATTTTATCAAAACATGTAATTCTAGTGTAAAAAATTCATAGGATCATTTGAATATCTATTTTTATCTCTAATTATAAATATTTAAACTCCAAAAATGCTTAAAATGAAGTAAATCTATAAACATATGAAAATCTTAAAAATGGACAGTCGTGTTGTAAGATGCACTATTTTTGAGACTCGAAATCTTTTTTTTTATTTTTATATTCATGCATTTCAATGTTGAGATGATCAATTAGAGAGCTTTTCAAAATTAAAACCTTTCCTGATGAATTTTTTAGGTGCATCTATAACTCTATGTTTTTGCAAACTTATATAAACTTTTTCCTTATATTAATACCTCAAATTTAAACTAAGTGTGCTAGAAAGCCTTTCTCCTTAGTCTCCCCACCCGCCCCGCCCCTACCCCCTCCCCCTCCCCCGGCCCCGCCCCCGGCCTCACCCCCTCCCCCGCCCCAGCTATAAGATGTCCATTTACACAATGGGTGATTAATCAGCATACCAATTTGTTACTTAGTTGATGAAAGTGCACTCGTATTATATATCATATTTTTCTTTAAAAAAACCTGAGCTAAACTCAAACAAGTTACTCGAACTTGCCCGAGTAACTTGTCTCGACCAAGGCCCAAGTACCTTGGCCAAGTCATTTTCTAAGCACTGTTATAAATTGTTTGGTTACACAGTAAGAGAGATAACAAGAGATTCTCTTGCCTCTCTCGGCCAGGGTCTCGACCAAGGCCCAAGTACCTTGGCCAAGTCATTTTCTAAGCACTGTCATAAATCGTTTGGTTACACAGTAAGAGAGATAACAAGAGATTCTCTTGCCTCTCTCGGCCAGGGCCCTAGTACCTTAGCCGAGTCATTTCTAAACACTGGTATAAACTGTTGGTTGCGTGGTAAGAGAGACAGCAAGAGATTCTCTTGCCTCTCTCTCCAAACTTAAACCTCTCTTGCCTCTCTCTCCAAACTTAAACCTCTATAGATAAGTAATTTGTACTACTTCAATCTACCCAAGCAATTCTAACATTTACCTTAAACTGCAAAATCTTCCCCACACGAACCCTTTTACCTTATACTGCAAAATCTTCCCCACACGAGCCCTTCCATTAATGGCTGAAACCATAACTTTTACCTTTGTTAACATCTACAACTTCAAGCATGGTAATCACATTTGCATCAATTAATAAAAAGAAAAGTATACAATGGGATGATTAATCTTTGGTACATAGGGATCACAATTAATTTTGACCATTGGATGTGAAATTAAATGGCTGTATTTATTCTATTGACCAAGCTCAAATTTAAAAGAAAAGTTTCTTGAACTTTGTAACACCTAAGCTATCAAATTTCACATCGGATGGTTGTATATAATTGTAACCACCTTGTATAAAAAGTAAATGATCTCATCATATACAATCCTTTAATAAAATTCGCCTAACGGAGAAATCCATGCAAAGAGATTAAAAAGTTGCCCCAAAATCGTCATAAGCAAGGACGTTTGGCTCTTGAGAGACCGGCTGTAGTTTTTCATCTTGATAGCTGGTTCATGAAACTTAGTCTTCTACTTACCCCAGAAACAAGAAACAGAGAAACTGGATTTTCACTTGCCCAGTTATGCAGTACGAAATGAAATATGAAACAAACCATTTCTCTAAAATGGATAGTCTAGATTGGTTTCTAGAGAGATTTCCAATGAATTATCATGTTGTGGTTCAGAATTGAGTGAGTTTTCTTGTTGTGGGTCAGATTCTAGTGAGGAATCATGTTCTGTTGCATGGTAAGAGATCATTCTAGACCTGGAGCCAAATGAATGGTAAGCGCGAGAGTGCAGCTACAATGTATGAAACTTCTAACTTACCGAAAGTAGAACATTCCATCATGCCATAAAAAAAAAGAACGTACTAATACTTAACAAAGTTGAATTTTTAAAAGGTCAAATGATCATATCTAAGTGCTAAGAACTCAAAAATTAAAATTATTTTGAAAATACTCATTTGAGATTCTAAATTGGATCTGAAACTTTCATATCAACTTTTTTTTTACTTTCCATGTGAACCACTGTCCTTTTTGTCTCTTTTTTTTTTCAGGGGTTGGGGGCTGGGTTGGTGTGTTTGGTACCTTAAGCATCTCTGGAAAGTGTCTTCCCAAATTAATGCACATATGAAAAAAGAATGAATCACATATCCAGCCTAACACTTACCTGCAAGGATAGATAATGTGGTTAAGCTCACACGTAATAAACCAATGAACACATATTGTTACAATTTTTTTGGGAAACTTTTTCTTTTTTTTCCTTTAGGGTGGGGGGGAGGGGGGAAGCATATTCACACAATTTAAAAATAATGAAAATAGAAATACAACATCAAACACCCTTAGCCCGATGTGCCCTCCATCGCACCCTTCTCACTCGTCTTACTCACAACACCAATATCTCGATCCTCGGAAGCCTCCATGAGCCACTTCTCTAACTTTGCATTCTGTTCCGTCTTAAACTTCTCATAGTTCTCAGTTACCCCCTCCAAAACAGGGGCCACAGAGATCCCACCTGTCTCTTTACTGCCAACTCTCAACGCCTCAATTTCATCTTCAGTGTTACTGGATATGGGAAGCTCCTCATTCTCCATTTCTACATTCTCTAAACCCATTGACCCAACCAGTTGCTCGTTTGTAGAGCTTAAGTCCTGATTCTCTGTCATTGCTCCTCTGTGTAGAGAAGCATCAAGTTGAGGCCATCTAAGACCCACTGCTCTTTGTTTTGCAGAGCTAAGAATTGTTGAGAAATAGTTACTAGAACCTGTGACCTTGGTATTGTCGGATGTGCCACTGCTCCTTTTAACTGAGCTGCTATGTAGTTTGTCTCTAATCTTGGATGGACCTGAACCGAAGACTGCTGGTCCCCATGAACCACTTTGTGGTATTGCACTGAGTTGGTAAATGGCAGGTTAGTGAGATTCAAGTTTCTCCATAGTGAAAACAATGCATCCAGTTATGTTGAGTTCCAAGATTCAGATTTCGCACTTGAATGCAGTTTTGGGGTATAGAGAGATAGATAAGTTAGATTTGGCTGAATGATCTGATTTAACAATTGAAACTTTTAAGAAAAATCTTGAGTTCAAAAGAATTAAAAAATCTCATGACAATATTGGAATATACAC
The DNA here is from genome assembly GCF_000471905.2 of Amborella trichopoda. The sequence continues at coordinate 2,003,594 of NW_006499827.1, forward strand.
ATGTTGTTCAAATCAAGGAGTGATGCATTAAACAATCCCTTGGTTCTCCATGAGACTAGATAATTCTCTTTTTTCTAAAAGTACGGCCAAATAATATTTTCTGCAAAAGACTGTTGAAGAGCATGCAAGGCAACTACTCAAAGCAAGCCGAGCTAAATGAAACATACAAACCATTTGGCAAAAATATGATTATCTCAGCTTTATCCATGAAAACGCTGCGTAGAAGGAAGATTCCACACTCTCAGGTTTCTGGTAATTCATATCATTCTGATAATCTGATAACATTTACTTTGCGCGTCAGAGGATAAAATTTTTTACATGGTAAAGATCCAATATAGTTAGAGATTGTATTGGTGGTCAATGAACCACCTTTAGCTAGCAACTTTTACAGTAGGTAGGGTATTGAAAACTACAGTCCCAGCTTGTGATTTACAATAGAAAAGGAAATACCTCTTGCGGGTAGTGACATTCCCAGCCCGTGTTTTACATTAGAAAAGAAAAGAAAGAAATCAGGTGGCCATTTCTTTTATATTGAACAATTTGCAAGAGAGTGTTCCGCTAAGCGTGTAAGAATGGGGGAACTGACCTCACAACATTAGTACCTTTCACCAGTAGCCTATCTTTCAATTAGTCCTGAATCTATAAAACAATCCCTTATCCACATCACTAAAAAGCAATCATTACCTTTTCTGCTGCTGCAAAGAGGACATCAACATGAGGGATTTCTTGATTTCTGAGTTCATCTGCTCAGCAATAAGTGGGCCACATTGTTTCATTGAACTTACATGCCTGACCGAATCCTCCAGATCTTCGGTGTGCAAGATTGTTTCACGAGTCTTCTCCACCACTTTATCCTACAAGAATGACAAAATAATCATGAGAAAGGCAACACTAGAAGCCCCAAGATGCATCAGAAAAATGGCATAAACATGCAAGTGCAATCTAGAAGAAACATCAGAATCACCAATTCAAATGACTCTTATGACTTAATCTAAGATGCCCATAAAATCTCTTATCTTAAAATCTCTTTCAATCCTCAAAAAGGTCTAGTATCCTCATTTTTGTGTCATGAACTTCCCAGACGTGTACACACACACAGAATCAGACATTGTTTCTTTCGGGATAGTATCAAATCATGAACAGTTCAAGTGGGAGAATCCTGATATTTGCAAAAAGATATTGCAATGTTATGGCCAATGCATTGTGAGACATCAGCCACAAACAACGGCAAGTGATGAAGAAGAGGGCAGCAGAATTTGACGGAGTGAAGAGCTGCCTTTTGAAGATGTGCAGCTCATGATAATCATATCTCATCGTCTTATTTGATGAGTTTTCTCAAAATTGCCTTTTTCCTTCTCTGATAAAATTGCAAGTTAGTTAAATTATATTAACAGAAAAAAAAAATTCTGCTAGACGTCTTTCAACAATTCAAAGCTTGAGATTAACATTCTACTGCTATAGCAACTAGCAACACATGGCATAGTATATCCTAATGGAATGAAATGTCGTATATGGTTCTAAATTTCTTCAGTGTAGGGTTTCTTAGACTGAAAAAGTGATGTAAAGAACTTGCAGAAACAGTAGAAATCAACAAGAAAACACCTTGACGCATGCAATTTTAGAGAAACCTTAAGGCTTCCTCTCACCTAGGGCTGAAGCCAGGCTTCTTTTTTTTTCAAAGACCAAAAGTCTTTTTTTCTGAAAAGAGGAATATGTGAATGCCTTTCCAGCCCATCCAGCCCATCCACACCCTTGAAAATTTATTGTTTTGAAAAATATTTGTCCATACAATTTAACTTCTGACCAAAAGGTCCTAACTTACGTATAACATAAAATTAAATTCTAGAACTTTAATTAAAATGTCTAAAAATCCCTAATTGAGCCAGCAATGAAACAAATAATAAATAAACTGAAACAGCTTCAAAAACTACAAAAAAACATTCAAACTATTTATTGCTCTTCTTATTCTTCATGGAAGCCCTCCTAGGGTTTTCATCCTTCAAATATGAGCGAAATTAGGAGGAATCAATCGCTCCCAAAGAAGATACTCGTGGCTACTCGGTCTGCTCTAAGCACCATCGTCATTCTCCCCGAGTTGAGGAGAACTCGCCCTCGAGTTTGCATCTTCATCTTCATACATCTCCGTACCATGATATCTGATAGATCAACAATGTTGAAGATGTCCAAAGTCTCCATATGTGAAGGCAAAGCGATCTTGTAGGCATTGCTGCTCATCTTCTTCGAAATCTTGAATGGTCCTACCTTGCAAATATTCAGCGCGCTGTATTTTCCCATAGGATGTTGTTCCTTCCTGAGATACATCATTACTCAATCTCCCACATTAAACTCCTTGAAACAACGATGCTTGTCCGGTGCTTCCTTCTATTTAGTTGTGTTGGCTTCCTTCTATTTAGCTCCTTCTATTTAGTGCAGGAACAACGTACTTGTTCATGCACTCCTTTCATCTGATCAACCAAGCCCTCAACAGTAGCATGAACCTCCCCATTGGCCTGGACAAGAACCAAGTCAAGTGAATGAGTAGGGTTTTCCCATATACCACCTCGAACGAACTCTTACCAGTAGATCTATTGCAAACACTGTTATAAGCAAACTCAGATTGAGGCAGTGCTAGGTCCCACAGTTTCTTCTTTTTGCTAGGTCCCACAGTTTCTTCTTTTCCCTCACAATACTTCTCAAAAGATTGTCAAGGCTATAGTTTACCACTTCAATCTGGCCATCTGTCTGCGGATGATAAGCACTACTAAACTGCAACCGAATGCCCAATTTCTTCCATTGAGAAACTTCGTATCCCGATCTGAAGTTATTGTTTTGGAACACCATGAACCTCACCACCTCTTTGAAGTACAAGTTAGCAACATGTGTGACATCTAGAGTCTTTTTGCAAGGTATACAATGAGCCATTTTTGAGAATCCATCCACCACCATGAACATAAAATCCATACCTCTTTGAGTTCGTGGAAGTCGAAGCATGAAATCCATGTTAACATCCTCCCGAGGTGCATTAGGAATAGGAAGTGGAGAATAAAACCCGGTATTCAGTCATTCCCCCTTAGCCAGTTGACACGTCCGACACCTCTCAACAAACCACACAATACCTCTCTTCAATTTTGGCCAGTAGTACTTAGACTCCACTAGTACTATCGTATTGTCTCGACCAAAATGTCCACCAGGACCTCCCCCATAAAGCTCTGTTAATAAGGTTTCTGTAAGGGAACATGCAAAAATACAAAGACAATTTCCTTTAAAGAGAAATTCATCTTGAATAAGAAAATCCCCACTGACTCCAATGGAACACTAGTCCCATATGTCCCCGAAGTCATCATCATCTGCATAAAAATCATTCATGAACTCGAACCCCATAATAGCAGTCATCATGGTAGTTAATAGAGTCGCCCTTCTACTCAAAGCATCTGCCACTTTGTTCTGACTGCCTTATGCTCGATGGGTAGCGTTATGTAAATAGGCTACCCATCAAGCATGTTGTTGATTTAGTTTACGTTGCCGCGTTAATATATTTCAATGATTCATGATCTAAAAACAAAATAAATTCCCTCTAAATTAAGTAATGCCGCCAATGCCTTAAGGCTTCAATGATAGTATAAAACTCTACATCATAAGTAAAATACCGTTGGCAGGTGTCATTCAACTTCTCATTGAAGGAGGCAATAGGGCGACCTTCTTGGCTCGACATTGCACCAATTCCAACATGCGAAGCATCACAATCCAACCCTAAGACTTTATCAAATTCTGGAAGAACTAACACGGGTGCCTCAGTCGTCTTTTGCTTCACCAACTAAAAACTTTTCTCGGCTTCATCATTACGTACAAACCCCCCCTTTTTCAAACAATCTGTGATAGTTAATATGATTGAACTAAAGCCTTTGATAAACCTCCTATAGAAAGTAGCCAACCCATGAAAACTGTGAACATCATCCACTGTAGTAGGGATAGGCCAATCCCTGATAACTGCTACTTCCTTTGGTCAACCTTAATTCCCCCAGCTGAAACAACATAACCAAGGAAGATAAGGCTACCTATCATGAATTCGCGGTTTTAAGACATACAACTATTGTTCCCGTAGGTAAGTCAAACACCAACCGTAAGTGCTCCATATGTGCCTGCTCAACAATGTTGCACACTAGAATATCATCAAAGTATACCACTACGAATTTCCCAATACTACGAATTTCCCAATAAAAGGCTTGAACACTTGATTCATCACCCTCATAAAAGTATCGAATATCATCAAAGTATACCACTACGAATTTCCCAATAAAAGGCTTAAACACTTGATTCATCATCCTCATAAAAGTATTGGGCACGTTGGAGAGGCCAAATGACATCACCAACCACTCATAAAGGCCCTCTCGAATTTTGAATGCAGTCTTCCACTCATCTCCAAGTCGAATACAGATGTGATGATACCCACTCCTCAAATCTATCTTCAAAAACACAGTAACACCAACCAAGATATCTAATATATCATCTAGGCGCGAAATTGGAAAGTGGTACTTGATCGTAATCTTATTAACGGCCCTACTATTCACACACATGCATGAGTCCCATCCTTTTTAGGCGTAACAAGACCGGGTCAGCACAAGGGCTCATGCTCTCTCGGATGAACCCCTTCTAAACAAGCTCTATGACTTGCCTCTGCAACTCATCATGCTCCTTTGGGCTCATTCTATATGTGGCCTTGCTCGGTAGGCTACACCCAAATATGAGGTCTATGTGATGTTGGATGTCCCTCATAAGTGGTAACCCCTCAAGCAGCTCATCCGGAATGACATCACTATAATCCCTCACTAAGGGCTCTAACCGTGGTGGAACCGAAATGACATCACTATAGTCCCTCATTAAGGGCTGTAACCGTGGTGGTACCGAACTAATAGGCTGCTCCGCCACTTCGACCACTACAAACAACATCCTCGACTCTTCCAATGCCCCCATAAACTCTGTCAAAGAAACGTGGCTAGCACACCCTTCATCTGATTTGGATGCACTTTCCTTCTTAGATGGACCTAAAACCACTTTTACCCCATCTTTGACAGAATAAGTTTTTAAAACCATCATGTATGGTACTTCTATCATACTATCATGGTCTACCCAATAATAAATAACACACATCCATAGGCACAAAATCAGCCCACACCTCATCTTTATAATGCTTTCCAATAGAAAAAGAAACTAGACCACGCTTAGAAACTGTTATCTCATTTCCCTTTTTGAACCAAGCTATCTTGTATGGTTTTAGATGGCTCTATGTCTTCAACTTTAGCTTGTCTACCATCCCTTGAGAAACAATATTTTCACAGCTACCCCCATCAATAATAAAATTGCAAACCTTCCCGTAGGTCATGAATCGAGTTTGTAAAATATTAGTGCGCAACCAATCTGCCTCATCTACTACCTTGGGTGTCACCATGCCGTGCCGGATCACCAAAGCCTCCCCATGGTCATTAAAGGTTACTTCAGGATCTTCTCCCTCAGGCTCTTCATCATAAACAGGGTCCCCATCAAAAATAGTATGTTGTCCTCCTTGAAAAATTTCTCAGCAAGGGCCACAATTTTTTTATTCGAGCACTGAGAAGAGACATGATCAATCCCCGAACACTTTAAGCATTTTATGATGCTGCTGTTTGGGCAGTTTGAGTGACTAGAAGTAGCCCCAACACCCACAATTTCCTGCGGTTTGGTCTCCTGCGGTTTGGATAGACCAACAGGCTGTGAGGATTGTCTAGCCACTAAATTTCCACCTTTTCCCTTAAATTCACTTCCACAACCACTTAAGCTACCCTGGCCTACAGCCCACCTGGATGATGGACGCCTCAGCTGAGCTTCAACCTTAACTGCGAGGTTGTAAGCCTCATCTAAGGTCCAATACTATTGTAAAGCTACATCGAATATAGACGATCTTAACCCACCAGCATAGCAAGCTAGGGACTATTCTTCCCTTTTAACCACATCACTACAGGCCATCAACTAATAAAATTCATCGGTATACTCCTCTACACTCCTTTCTCCCTAACGAAGATCATTCATCTAGTGATAAAGGGACTGCAAATAATTTTCAGGCAGGTTTTTTTTCTTTTGATTTCTTTTTCATCTTCTCCCATGTATTAATTTTGGACTTTCTCATCCTATCTCTTCCAACCCTAAGTTGTCCCCACCATGCCGAGGTAACCTTTTTCAATTATATAGCAATAATTTTTACCTATTTATTTTCAGGTACCTCCTAATCAAAAACCCTTTCCATTGTATTTAACCAATCTATAAACTCCTGGAGTTGAGGCTTACCGTCAAAATCGGGTATCTCTACCTTCAAATCGACATCCCTAGAGTGATGCACCCCACGTCTAGGTCTTTGGATGCTATCCTCATCACTCAACTCCACACGCAAAACGCAATGGTGAAAAGAGTTGTATTCAAGATCCTCTTGGGCTGAAAGATCATCATCTTGCCCATTATTGAGGTTTGTGAATTGTTTGGTTAGCTGTTGAACTTGTCATTCAAGTTCCTCAATTCTCTGATCTCTAGGATCATGGAGCGGGTCCACAAAAGTCCCCCCCCCCCCCCGGTTCTTGCGGCCATGGGTTAAAAGATTTACCCAGAAGAAGGGTATAAATTATGTAGAGACCTATTCTCTAGTAGCTAAGTTTACATCCATTAGGATCATCCTAGCATTGGTTGCATATTATGATTTAGAATTACTTCAAATGGATGTTAACATAGCTTTCTTGAATAGATAAATAAATGATGACATATAAATGAAACAACCAAAAGGATATGTAATCAAAGGCCAAGAAAACAAAGTATATAAACTTAAGAAATCTTTATATGGTCTAAAACAGTCTTCTAGGCAGCGATAGTTCACTTTTCATAATGCAATCATTGAAATTAGTTATGTAGCCAATAGGTTAGATCATTGTGTATATGTTTGGAATAGTGGGAGCAATTTTGTTATTTTATATTTATAAGTAGATGATATTCTGCTAGCAAGCAATGACATTGGTATGATTAACCATACTAAATATTGGCTAAGTTCCCACTTTGAGATGAAAGATATGGGGAAGCCTCATATGTACTAGGCATTAAGATAAGAAGAGATAGAAGTTCAAGACTCTTATGCTTATCTCAAAAAAAGTACTTGGAAAGCGTTTTAAAGAGTTTAAGATAGAAATTATAAGCATGTCGACCCATTCGTAAAGACTTGAAATTGTCAAAGAAAATGTGTCCATCAAGTGATAATGACAAAGCTGAAATAGAAGGAATTCCATATGCTCAAGCTGCAAGCTGCATTTG
>NW_006499827.1:2011015-2026773 GCF_000471905.2 Amborella trichopoda
TCCTGGGATGGCTCATTGGCCAGCCGTAAAAAAGATAATCATGTATATTTAGAAAAAACTAAAAACTACAAATTATACTTCGAAGTTGATAATTTAGAGAATTTGGTACTCTGATGCAAACTTTGCAGAAGACCCAAATGATAGAAAATCAACCTCAGGACATGTAATCATCTTTGGAGTTGGATGTGTTTCTTGGTAAAGCAAAAAACAAGATCGTGTAGCTCAGTATACTATAGAAGCCGAGTATATTGCTTGTAGCATTGCTACAACTTATGCCGTCTGGATTCATAAGATGTATTTTTCAGTATCTTGGACATGAGTGGAAAGGGATAGTATTTTTCAATGTCGTCAACATTGAACTTAAGCTGTTAGGGACTCCCAAAAGGGGGGGTATTTTGCGGTGTCTTGGTCATGATTAGAAAAGTCTCATTAGCGTGAAAAACCCCATGACAAGACTATGTGATTTTTGCACATGAAATGTATAACCGCACTAGTGTGAAAAACCTCATGACAAGGATAAGCTCATTAAAACAGCTAAGCAGCACAGACTTTAAGATATATGAATGTATTCGGCCCTCATGAACAAGTGAGAGATGTTGATGCATCTATGTCTGGTAATTAGCCCTCCACCTCACACATACCATCTATTTTATTTATTTATATTAATTACTATTTATCTTTAAAAGATTTTTTGAGAGAGAAAACCTATTTTCTAATGGATAGTGGATAACTCCCTTATCTCTCAGATATTGAGGGCCACTTCTCAGAGATTCCAGGAAAGAACGCCGGACATTGGAGAACGGCCTCCTCCCATCTCTCTATAAATTTGGGTTTCATGGCCATGGGTAAATACAAAGAAAAGTAAAATAGTTCACAATCGTTCAGGAGAAACCTTGGGCTCTCTGCACAACACAGTCTAGAGACATGGCCAAAGGTAAATACAAAGAAAAATAAAATAGTTCACAATCGTTCAGGAGAAACCTTGGGCTCTCTGCACTACACAGTCTAGAGACATCGTTTACCAAGATATGGGATTTCTTGCGAGTTCTTCACCTCCTTTTATCCAACATGAAGATCATTTACCTTTACATTATCCACATCTCTGCACCATTTTATTTTCGGCCCAAATTGCAATTTGAGCCTATTGAAAATTTACCAACCTCAAAGTGACCCTATTACAAAGGGACTATTTGATTTCTACGATTGCTATCTTTCTCACTAACAAATTGGCCCCAAACCTCAACCCCCCAGCAGAACAAGCTGGGCTCGTTTTTTGCAAAGGTCGGAAGAAGGCAGAAAGGATGAGCGCATCCTAAAACTCCCCTGCTCTCTCTCTCTCTCTCTCTCTCTCTCTCCCTCCCCCTCCCCCCACCCACCCCTTCTAGGGGACAAAAAAAAAGAACCCAAACCCTCTACACGGAATTTGAACTTTCTCTATCTAGGCCAAACCTCTATATGTTGCATTGTTTCTCTCTAAAATGATTCAAGCAATATGATTGATCTAAGTCCATTCTCAGAGAGAAAATTCATCAATAAGAAACCAACCCAAACACCCCCATGACTCCACTGAAAAGCACCTTCCAGAGCTTAACACGAAGCTTCAGGTCTCTCGATGAATTAAGGCTGCTGCTTTGCTTCAAATCCCTCACACCAGTGCCGTCGTGATGCTTCCATTTCTCCCAGATTTACGATTTTGAGGATTTTTCACAAGCTTAAGAAGGTGATTATGGTACCCCACTCTGTTTTTCACATTTTTTTAATTATTTTGTATGTATGTTGGTTTTATGGGGCTTTTGGCACATTGGCCACTGGATAATGCCTCCTCATTATTGTTTTTCTGGGGTTTTGCTCTTTCAGTGCTCATGGGTTAGTGCTATCATGCTTATTGGATAACTTCCCCCATAGTTGTTGGGAGTGGGGGCGATCGGTTGCCTAGGATCAACCCATGGCTGAAGCTCCCAATGTTGGGAGCTCTTGGGAGAGTTGATATATACATGGGTTATTCTAGGCTACACTACTCTAGTGGTGAACTTAAAATTTCCTACTGCGACAAAGTGCTATTTTATATAGAATTGCCTACTACCACAAAGTGCTCTTTTATATTCCAAAATTACTTTTGACTATATATAGTTCATGTATTTTATGACGGGTACCTTCTTCATTCCAAAATCCCTCCAAAATTCAATTTCAAATTTAAAAGGATATCTCTAACTTTTTTAATAATGTTTGAATTCAGAAGCAATTTAAAATTACAAATACGTCTCTTTTCAAATTTCCAAACACGTTCTTGCTATTGCAATTTCTAGTTTGGAAGGGCACTTTGTGGTCAAAAAAATTTAGAGTAGGAAATTCTAAATTCACTTTTAGAGTGTAGCCTTAAATAACCATTATATACACACACACGTATGCATACACGCATGCATGTATGAATGTATGCATGTATGTGTGTATTTATGTATGTATGTATGTATGTATATATGTATGTTTTTTTTTAAAAACGAAATATGTATGTATGTGTCTATATGTTCCGATTTTGTTTTTACAAGTCATTTAAAAATTAAAAAATATATATTCTGCATTTTTAGCATTATCAATATACATGCATGAGAACTTTATAGCCTGAAAGTCCCATAAAAAATCAAGAAAAATGAAACTATAGGCTCATGATAAAAACCGAACTCAAGAATAGTCCGAGTTCCAAATGTGAACTGCACAATTCACTATAGTGAACCACCTAGTTTTGGACAACCCAATGACTCCCTCATTTGGGACCATCGGGGACAGGGAACGCCCTCGAGTCCAAGCCGACTTGGATGATTCTAGGTCAGCTAGCCAGGTTTCAACCACTAATGCAAACCACAAAGGTGCTAGCAAACAATTTGCTGATAACTTTGAGATCTGCATTGGAGAAACTAGAAAGAGAGACAAGATTCCTCATTGCAAAGTGAAAAATCAATTCAGATTTGTGATTCTTTGACTTCCATTGATATTCAAGCAATGGAAGTGACTCAACAAACAATGGTCATAGTCTCATTGAAGATCAAATCCTCAATTTAATGAAGCAATGGACTACTACTTATGAGGAATCAAGAAGAAAAGCTTCTGCTTATCATTTTTTCCTAATACCTTTTGTGGACTGTAGTTTTCATGTTGATTCATCGAAGTGGGTCCTTGCATACCTCTTATATTCTCATGTGAAAGGAAGTTGAGAGATGCCAAGTAAAGGATATATCGGTTGTATACATGCAATCCCTGTGCATATGTGCATGCATATGCTTAAAGAGGAAGATCCCAGATACAAATGTGCTTTGAAAAAGGACACTCAAACAATCCAATGGATACAAAGAACACCCAAATGCATCTTTCTTTCTTTCTTTTTTCTATTTTATTTTTGGAAACTGTCCCAATTGCAGTTCAGCACTAAAATATTAAACACCCTCAGTCAGCAACTGACAATTCCTCACTGTAATTAGGAAAATAACAGTTTGAAAATTTGACAGAAAATTTTCAGATTTGGAAATCAACAAATGCCCTAGAGCTGTTTTGATTTGTATTTAGGGAGATTTTCATTTTAATTTCAGATTCGTCACAAGCCCCATATTTTCTCTTTTAGTAGTAGAATCAACAGAAGCCTCTTGAATACTTTTGCGGAGAAACAGTTTCTGCCCATTTGGCAGGATGTGCCCACTAACTAGACCTTTAAAGCAAGAGTTAATTTCTTCTTCAAAAAAAGAAAGAAAAGAAAACAGTAATTAGAGCGCAGTATAGAAACAATAAAAGAGAGAGAACAATAAGTTATGTTCATCAGTGCAAAATTTATGCTACCATGGCCTGAAACTGTAGAGGCAGATTCGACATCATAAAAATGAGTATGCATATATTCATCAAGGGACTCACTGGAAAACAAAAGAGAAAACTCATCACCAATGCCAACAACTTTCTCAGACACACTCAATAAACAATAAATACAAAGTCTGTGATAACCAGAAACTAAACAGAATTCGATATAATTTTGTACACAAACGAGTATCCGGTACCTTAATGTTGATCATAAAGGGGACTGCATTGTGGGTGTGTTGTTGCACAAAGAAGAGCCCAATAGAGGGCTCATTAGCCAGTTGCTTTATCATCTCAGCAATGCTTTCATTCACTGAAAATTCACCCAATTTTTCATAAATAACGAACTGTGATGACAAAAACCCTAGAAAAATGAACTCATATCAACTTTTCCTCTCCATGAATCCACTTGTTTAGATGGATATAAAAATAGTACGTGAGGATAGAAGATTACCCTCCATGAAGCCATCGACGGTCGAGAATCCAAGCATCGTGTTGATGGGGAGCACCCTTTCATCACAACATTTCAGGGCCGGAATTCACGTAGATTGAACACGAAGAATACGACGTAGGGTTTAGAGAGGAGATAAGGGGAGAGCTAGAAAAGGCCCCTACCACTCCCAATGATTCACCTGCGTGCGTTAGAGACTTGATTTGAGGACTCTAAACTTTCAACAAATCCTAAAAAAAATTATGTTATCACAATATAAAACATATCACATATTTATAAAACATATCACATATTTATTCGGGGCACGCATATTTATAATACATTTCACCACTTTATTCGGAGCATACAATGAAACAACAACAATGATACTCAACACAAAAATTGTATCAGTAAATAACAAGAACGGTAAAGCAGTTAACTTAAACAAAACCCAAAGACCCAAATATGTAAATTAGTTATGGATCTAAAATATTATGTTGTATACATCAAATAAATAAAAATTAAAAATATGCAATGAATCAAACTTCTCAATACAAAAATGAAATAACAAAATTCTCAAGAAAATTTAAATCTCACACTTAATTTCTAGCTATCGGTTAAAAGAAAGGGCAAGCTTTATGTGCTTCTCCTACAAGATAAAACTTATATACTTCCCTTTGTCTAACCGTCCCTTTTGAATAGAGGGCTAAGATTGCCTCAATCACAATGTTACGTCTATACACTATTTTATTTTTAATTTTTTTTCTACAAACTATTTTAACACCAAATTTTGTATGTCTAATCCTCTATTAAACTCACATTAGCAAAAAATATAAAAAAAATATTATAATAATATGAAATGACCAAAATACCTCTGAAAATTTTAATGGGTATTTTGGTCATTATATTTTATCAAAAAATTATTTTTAATATTTTTTATAAGTGCGCCCCAATGAGATGATGTCACTTATCAAATTTCATATTCATACAATTTATATTTAAAAAAAAACTAAAAATAAAATACTTTGAGACGTCGGATCTAAGATCAAATGGTGAGTGGCTCTCTTGATCAAAAATGGACAGCCGGGTGGTAAGGGAAGCATAAATCGTCTATGTTGTAGGGGAAGTATAGAAACCTTTCCCAAAAAAAAAAAAAGTATTGGGATACTTTTCTAACTTTGCATGTTACTTTGATATGGGTGCAGTTGGCCTACGGATGCATCTGTAGCGGTAGAGGTAAAGTGCACCATCAAATTGTATCATGGTATATAATTTGATGAAAAATGTTCTTAGGATTATCTCAAAAGCTATTTTTTATATCTAATTATAAAATTTTAAATTTAAAAAATGGTTAAAATCAAGTAGATTTATAAACATATGAAAATCTTGAAACTGAACGGTGCAGATAATATATTGTAAAATGCACTATTTCTAAGACTTCAAATCTTTTTATTTTTCATGTTCATACATCTCAATGTCGAGATGATCAACCAAAAGGTTTTTCAACATTAAAACTATATTTTCCAATGGATTTTTGAGATACATCCATAGTTCTACATTATAAGGTTGCATCCTTATATAAACTTTTTCCTTTTGATATATATGATTGTTTTGATATCTTATTTTTTTGGGAAGTATTTTTCGTATACCTTTTTTAAAGGAACTTATTAGTGAAATTTTTGTTGAAATTTTCTTTTAAATCAAGATTTTTAATTTACGGACATTATCAGTAAGCTTATCTTTAAATTAAAATTCAATAATATTAAGTTAATAAAGAAATAATGTTACAGTGAAGAAGTCTTTTTGAGACATAATTTTTGAAAAAAATATAAAAAGCAGGTTTATGTAAGTGCCGTTAAAAAAACACAAATTTTTGAAGGTCATTTGAAAAACTCATAGGTATTTCGAAAAAATCAGTTTTCGAAAAAATCTTGTTTTAAACATAAGACTTGTTGACTATGAGAAAGAGTATAATTTCGGTTTGGGGAAAGAGAGAGTATGGTTTCGGTTTGGGGGAAGAGAGAAGTACGATTTCGGTAGGGGAAGGGAGAGAATATGATTTCGGTTTGGGGAAGGGAGAGAATATGATTTCGGTTTGAAGAAGAGAATGATTTTCGTTTGGGAAAAGAGAGAGAGTATGACTTCGGTAAGGGGAAGAGAGAGAATATGATTCGGTTTTGGGGAACAGAGAGACTATGAATTCGATTTTGGAGGAAGAGAGAGGAAGTATGAATTCGGTTTTGAGAGAAGAGAGAGAAAGTATGAATTCTGTTTCGGGGAGAGAGAGAGTATCAATTCGGTTTTGGGGGGAAGAGAGAAAAATTGGATAAATTAGTTACAATGATAGAGTAAGGAACTAAGGGGGTGGTGGCGCAGTTGGCTAGCGCGTAGGTCTCATAGCTTCGTGAGAGTGATCCTGAGGTCGAGAGTTCGAGCCTCTCTCACCCCAATTTGCAGTTGGTTCCATGGTCTAGTGGTAAGGACATTGGACTCTGAATCCAGTAACCCGAGTTCAAATCTCGGTGGAACCTTCGTTTTTTTGCTTTTTTTCAAAAAGAGAAAAAAGTTCACACCCCATTTATTGTTTTTGTTTTTCTTTTGTAAGTTTCTACTTTTCATATCTAATTACATGCTCCATTTGGAGTGCGTTCCATGGTCTAGTGACATTGGACTTTTTAAATCCAGAAACCCGGGTTCAAATCTCGGTGGAACCTTCTTTTTTTAAGTTTTCAAGTATTCCAAAGAGAAAAAGGTTTATAGATTTCTCTTGTGAGATGTTTGTATGCTCCAATTCTACATCACACCCCTTTTTTTTTTTTTCTTTTTGGAACGTTCTACTTTTCACATCTAATTACATGCTCCACTAGTAAATCAACTTCAATTTTTTTAGACAGCATGCTTTTCATATGAGATTGTCATCGATTGTAATATTTTTCAAATATTCAAAAGATAAATTTTTTTCTAGATTTCTCTTGTGAGAAGCTTTGTGTGCTCCAATTGTACATCACACCCCATTTATTGTTTCTTTTTTAAAGATCTATGTGATCTTTTATCGGAGAAAACATATTTATTTTTTTTTATTTTTTTTTTCACCTCTTTCTTTTGGCAAAAGATTACTTACAAGTGATCTTTATTATAATAATATAAATTTCAAAATAAAATCAACATAACAATAAAATTAAGATCTTAACAACTTGATGCTATTGAAACAACTATACACTATGCTTGAGAATAAAAGATAATATTACAAGAAACAAAAGGAAGAGTGTCGGAGATTACTTTAACCACGCTTATTACACCCCACACCTTGTCACCACCATCAGATGGCACAGAATCAACAGTCTAGCTTTAATCTCGAACCGGGAAAGCAAATTTCAACCAAACCACACCAATGGAACATGAACCCATTTGATCATAAACTCAAACCCTAAGTGAATTCTCTTAACAACCTAGTTTGAAAGAGATGGATTCTCTTTTTGGTAAACCCTAAAACCCTTAGTCATAAATCCATATTTGAGAAATAGAAAGAGAAGAACTGCATAACCTAAACACTTAGGTTCTTTCATAATGTGGGAAAGAGAGATCAAAAATGAGAGAGAGAAAGTTTCTTAAGAGAGAGAAATAGAAAGTAAAGTGTAGAGATTTTTTTGTAGAGACAATCCTTTTTTATAGGCATTGAATAAGATTAGGGTTTCTTAGGGTTTTCTTTAGTTTAAATCTTCTTGTGAGGTTGAACATAGACCGTCGATCAAGGGTGACTTGTGGGGTGAGAGATCTGAGTCATCCATTCCATAGATGGTTCATCAACATTATGGAAACTACATGAACCATTATCTCACTTTCCTAAACCATTTTCCCATCAATCGAAATTAAATAAATTAAATCTAATCAAAATATTATGTATACCATAAAATAACACAAGTCTACTCAATCTTTCCATAAAATCTTTCAAAGATATATCAAGTCAATATTTAGTCAATATCTTCCAACCATATGACCACATGCCATATCATCAAAAAATAGGAAAGAGAATAAGGGTGGGGTGTGCCACTCAAGGGAGGCACTCATGGGCCCCACCTTCTAAAAAATATGGCGGGCCCATGTGCATAATGAACCCCTATAATATTTTTATATATTTAAAATCAATAAAATGATTTTAGAATATTATTTGAATATTTAAATAATTATAAAATTAATATCTTTAATTTTATAAATCCAAAAATTATAAATAAAATGCCCAGGGGTTCATAAAAATTCAAATAATAATCTTAAAATAATTTCATCATAAAACAAATACAATTAAATTAATTTGATGGGAAAATGATCCATATGGTTTAAGAATCAACAATCATGGGGCACTCCACCTTCAACTGTGGACTACAGACTACACTTGCTTTAGCAGACCGACCCAGTGTTTTCCATGACCCACAGTCCAAGCAGGGACTCATTAGCGGATCATCACAGTTCGGCCCATGAGCCAAGGGATCGCAATCCCACTTTGTGGATTTCAGATCCTCCCTTAGAGACAAGTCAGGGTCACCAAGACCTTATGCGACCACAGCTCTGTGGCGCATAGGGATATCTCTCGCACATGCATAAGCTTCACCCTAAAATGTTGATTTCTGGTTTTTTCGAACGATTTCTCGATATGCATGCCGTGTGATGGTACATGGATGAGGTTTTGGCCCCTGTCTCTGTAGGCCACCATCACACATAAGGGTCACATAGTCCTTCGGCTCACTCATCCGGGCATATTCTCCGACCTCATCAAGGGCTAACCCATTAGAACCCTTCTCGGTTTGTTCTTTATGCCCAAGTAATATGGGTTTTTTCCAACCGACTGGCCTAGGTCGTCAAGCCAAGTCCAGTATCTGCAAACATCATTTGCTTAGTATGGCCCACGAAGGACCACACTCCCACGTAGTTCATATTCTATTATATCATTTCATTTTACTAGCACTCATAAGGCCTTTAAAGGCCACATGAACCCAACAATTACATGTTCCACTAGTAAATCATCGAAACTTAAATTTTTTTGGAAAGCATGCTTTTTTTATGAGATTGTCATTGTTTGCAATTAAAATAAATTAAAACCCCTTGCAAAAGATAATTGTTTGATGAGATAGTCATTGATTATAATTAATAAAACCCCATTTCAAAGAACAATTTTTCGAAGCTCAAATGGAATCTGAAGAGATAAGGGGTTAATAAAAGAAAAAAAGTTTATACAAGGAGGTAACCTTATATTATATACGTAAAAGCCACAAGGAAAGATTGTTTTGGCGCTGATAACCCATCTAATTGATGATTTCGACTTTGAGATGTGTGAATATGAAATAAAATAAAATATTTCAAGTCCTAAAAAGAGTGGATCTTGCAATAGATTATTTGAACCGGTCAAATTCAAACTTTTCATGTGTTTATAGATATGCTTGATCTGTACCATATTTGAAACTTAATTTTATAATTAGGGATGGAAATAAATTTTCAAGTCATTATAAAGCTTTAACATCAAAACCATATCTTTCAACAAAATCTAAATCTACATCTCACTTTTATTGTTTAAGGTGGATACCTCAAGTAAACCTCACCCTAACTGGGAAAAGGGCCGGGTTGTGGTGGTAGCACCCCCACACCTTAATCACCATATTGTGGTCTCCATTTCTACTAACACCAACCCACTAACACGTTGAAGAATACTAACTCCTAAACCATTTGAAAAAATAGGTAGGGACCCTTCTTCCCTATTGAATTACTCAAAAAAACAAAAAAAATCACCCTAACAAAGAGTGGCAACGCATGCACGTGTACCCTTCTCCGCTTTAATGTGGCTCATACATGTCCAAAACCACTTGACCAAAGGATTAGTCCAACTACTTTTGCATGTTTATTTTCATGGGGAAGTAATATGACTTTAGTTGGGAAAGCATTTGTCAACATTCCCCAATTTTTTTCTTTTTTATTGGTAAAAAAAAAAAAACATTGCCCAACTTTTTCCATTAGATGTACTTGGATGGGCAGTTCACAGTTGGGCACTGAACATGGTAAGGTATAGAAGCGCTTCTCGAGGCGGTATAAAAGCTGTGCACAAACTTTCCCTAGCCTCTAGAAAAGGACTTTCAATAATAAAAAAATGCCCTAGATATCAGTGTTTTCACCACCAGGTCACTTCAACTGCATAGTTCCCTCCGGTGTAAGAAAAATCATGCAGTTTAAATTCCAACTGTACGGATAGATCGGAATCGGCTATTAACCAGCTTTGATGACCGAATAATTTTAAAGAAATAAAAAAATTATATAAAATTTTAAAAAATAAAGGATTTTGTTTGTAATGTATTTTTAATATTTTTTATTTGAAAATTGTTTTGGCCACTAATAATTACTTTTATATTTTTTAATCTTTTTAAAAAGTAAAAATATCTTTTATTTTTGCCAACTATTTCTCGTGAGACCCAACATTTAAATTATTTTTGGCAACATAAATTCTCATTGTTTTCTATCTTCGAACCCCTTAGACCCCTTTGACAATGTAATATAGACCTAAACAATTTGTAAAATGACTCTTTCATTTAATCAAAATCCCATTAACCCCTTAATGTATACCGTAAATCAAGAAACTGGAGGTCAAGTTGCTCAAAGGCTCCAGCCCAAGCATCTGGAAGTCAAGAAGTTGGAGATCACGTTAAACATCTTTATGGTTGCAGGAAACGACGAGTGCTCGAATTCAGAGTTTGCATTTGGCCCATTTGGTTTGCTTATCACTGTTCTTACACCACAGCAAAAACCACATTTGAAACTTCTAACACAATTTAGACAACCCCCATATACATCAATACAGAGGAAATCACAGCAGCATAACAACATTTAGATGGATTAAGGCAAGAAACCCATCATTAAAGAAAAAACTAGATGATCCCATACGGCTTTGCAATGAAAGAGGCAAAGTTTAGTTTATAGAGAATGTGAAAACATGATGAAAGAAAATTCTAAAAGAATAGCAGCTTAAAGAAAATTCTAAAAGAATAGCAGCAGCATAACAGAGAAAGTGACCACATACTACTATCCATGAGAGAAAGAGAGAGAGATGATGGGTGGATGGCTCTACGATTTGGACATTAGAGAGAGAGAGAAGAGAAAGACCATGGGAGGGTGGGTCTCTACGATTTGGGTATATTAAAGAGAGACGATAAGAGGATGGATCTATGTGATTTGGGTATTTGAGAGAGGAGAGATACGATTAGAGGGTGGGTCTATGCTATTTGGGTATTTGAGAGGAGAGGAGAGGAGAGAGCAACAAAAGATGGGTCTTTGCGATTTGGGTATTTGAAAGAGATGGGTCTTTGCGATTTGGGTATTTAAGAGAGAGAGCATAGGTTATTGGTTAAAGGTTATTGGTTAAAGAGACAAAAGGTTTTAATAAAAGTCATTTCATGAATTGTTGAGATCAATAATACATAGTTAAAAAGGTTAAAAGATAGAAAACATGAAGACTTTATATACCATAAAAGATAATATAAACTTATTTTTATTATTTATTATTTTTCAACTTCATTTGAATGTATTTTATTTAATCACGCATTAAATATGCTTTTCACATTTTATTAAAAAAAAATTGCATTTTTTTCATTTCTTTTAAACTTTTTTTGACCGCCCAAAACTTGTCTAGTTAGACCGGTTGAACTGGGCAGTTTACCGGCCTCATATCCTACTAACCGTTCCGGTTCGATTTTTCCTACCCTGATACCTTCATTCAATTTCCAATTTTACACATCCCTCTCTCACAGATTGACTCTCACCAAATTCGATTCTCTCAACGTCTTTGCTCTTCAACCGAGGAAAATAGCTCCTTCAACAAGGGAGAGAAGGTTTTTGTTTGCCTCTTTGAAATGCGGATGAAGGAACTAGACGAGGATCAGGCTACAACTACAGCCACCTGCACTGTTCATACAAATGGGAGGCACAAGTTGGATACGCCTTTTATTGAAAGCTTACCAAAAGCCCTAGTTCCTCCTCCATCTTGAATAAGGGTAATTTGGGAATTTTTATAAAAGTGGCTCAATAGCGGCCCTATACAGATTTGTCTTCTCACCCCCTCATATTTTGGGTTTGAATTCTCGAAACAAATCAATAATAATCTTAAGACACAATCCACGCATAACAAGTTCAATTTACCATTTTTTTTAAAGAAAAAAAGAACGTAATAACTTAAATTGTTATTGCACTACTAAACCGTATCAAGAACGGCAACCTGAGTAAACCTTTTCAGCAGAAACAACATCTGATTGCTTCTTCACTTCAGTAAGACACGCTTCAAGCTCTCTGTATTCCTCAGTACCCGAGAAGATCTCAGCCTGGAATACAACCAAACAAACTTATATGCATATATCATATACAAGATAAGAATCTCCAACTTTTCCAGGAATTCCGGTAGCATCAAGTCATCACCATCATCAAACTTGATTCGACCATCATTGCATGGAATTACTGGAAAACTAGGAGATTATGTACATTGATGGCAGAATCAAGTTCATTAGTTATATTAGTATGTAATACAAACACGTAGTGGCCCTAAACCCCGACTACTTAGTCTCTATATACTGGCAATACAGCTTGAAAAGTTGATGTTTCTTTGTTATGGCAATGCATGTCTGCGCATGCATTCATTACAAAAATAGGTGAAAAAAAGTGGGCATGTGTGCGTGTGCATGCGAGAGAGAGAGAGGGCCTTATTTGTCCATCTTGATTACAACAAAGTTAGTTATGGGCTACATTGAGCGAAACCGAAGAAAAAAAAATTTGTGCCCATATTCATTGCTCTCGAGGACATTCCAAACATGTTAATTGCAATAAAAACCATCAGATTTCAGAAGCATAAGGAATATCTTTTTCCTTTGGAAAGCAAGACGCCAGCAATCCTCGACATCCTACTGCAAATTATTATGTAGTTCCATAAAGAAGTTTTTGGGCATCTCTCTCTCTCTCTGTGAGACAGAAAAACATACTGCAATTACCGGTGGGAATCTTACCTGCTTCACTGCATTTCTCAGATGCATCTCTGCTGTTGTCAGCTCTTTACAACTACCAGATGATGAGGCTATTTCCATGTATATCTTGCAAAGTTGCACAGAAGCGCGTGCAAATTTCTTAAACTTCTCCTCATTATGCCACAGATCAGATCCCTGAAAGAAACAGCCAAGGCTCTATTGGTTCCTTGGGCTCCGTCCAGTACCCACTTTGCATAAGGTAGGTCAATGGTTTGAAAAATGCAGTTCAGCAAATCACACTAACCTACAAATGTTTTCAGAAACGTAGGTTCTCATATAAGAAAAAAAACTACTTTTTGTAATATTACAATACATATATGAGCAAAACAGTATTTTTTGTTATATATTTTACTTTTTGTAATAATATATATATATATATATATATATATATATAGAAAGACTTAAAAACGCCTATGGGCGAATTTGAAAAGTGTTTCACCCTGCAATAGACATAGCATGTCCGTTGCGGTTTATACTGAAAAACTGCAACGGCTCTACAACACCCGTGGCGTAATCCCATGTTTTTTTGCATGAAAAAACCCTGCAACGGACATGCTATATCCATGACGGTCTTTTAATCCACGCTGTCCAAAAAAATCGGACGGCGCCAAGCTTATGGGCAAAAATACTGTTCATTTTTTCCCATAGGCATTGTGTAGTCTCTCCCATATATATATACACAATGAGATCATTGTACTTTTGATAGGAGATCACAATCATCATTGATAGTTAGATTTAAAATTCTGTGGGGATGTATCATTGCTTGGGCACAAGTCCAAAATAAAATTTCTCGAATGTTGTAACCCACTTTCATCTATTGGATTCCACATCCAATGGTTAAAAGTGATTGTGACCTCCTTTTACAAAAATAAACGGTCTCAAAGTATACAATTTCATATATACAAGAACCATGAGTTTCTCAATCTACAGGTACGAAAACCAGTCTTACTATGTGTATTGTGTGACAATAGTCTCCGCATGACCAAGATGAATTCCCATTTTACAGCCACAAACATATAATGCAGGGGCAGTACCACATTCCAAGGGACTAAAGAAAACTCCTAGCAATTTCGTCTTCAATAACTACTTTAATGCACGGTTTCTACTCTCTCGACCTACATCCATTTCAATGGACAGTGATGACCTTGTGGACTACGGCTGCTCCATAGTTCAATGGATTCTAGTATAGTTTCCCATTATGTAACACTCTATCCGATGCAACAGCATGCTGCATCTTTCTATTATCTTCGATTGTTTCCTTCTGTTTCAATGGGGTTTGAAAGCAACAGTCCAATATCAAATGTACATATTTGCATAGCATATTTTAGAGCAAAACCTGATATGATCTAACTTGCTTCAAGAGTGCTTCAGAACACATGGTAACATCCCCCCTAATTCTGTGCCAACGAGCATATAGGCCCCATATTTCTCCTCCTCCATTACTCCGAATAACCTGCAAAAAGAAGGATATAGAAATAATGTCATGAAACATATTAAATAGATTGTCAATGTAAATAAAGATTCTACGGTAAAGAAATGAATGACAGAGCAGAGCTGGAAATGCATAATAAATTTAAGACCTGCAAAAGAGGCAACAAAAAGGAAATTTGCTCTGAGCAGATGCAGGGTATAAGAAGAGGTCTTGGACTGTGCAACTAAGATGTCTTTTTCAATAAATTTGTGAGAATATATTTTATAAGAAAAGTAAATTATCATTCCCATACCTGCTGCAAAACTTTTCCAAGCATATCCAGCAAGTGGTCTGTTATCCTTGTACTTGAGTTACTAGAATCCACATGTCTTGAATCATTTGCACATTCACCAGATGGCTCCTGATCAGTTTCAATAGTGGATGCATGAGCTTTAGTTGAGTGAGCATCAAGAGTCGGCTGGGATGTTCTTGCTTCCATCTCCAACATCAGTCTTTCTAGCAAGTCCACATTCACTCGTTTGTTGCCAGTCAGATCCAACACAGTTTTGGTAGCTTCTATGGCCTGCAGAAAGTCCTTCTATAACATGACCATAAATTGGCTCAAGTTTCAACATAGAATATGAAAATGGTGCACCTCATTTCAAGTACCGAAGACAGCATAATATGTAAAGCATGAGTTTCCTTTGTGCCTATCGCCACGTATGTATTCATTATGATATGGGCCTGTCTGGATTACAACTAATTCTATCATAGTTGGCTTACTATATCCCGTATAAATTTTTTTTGTTCGCTGTTCGGCAGGTAGTAGTACTACTATACACAAATCTATCAATTATGTTATATGTTGTTTGGATGAGGTCGCGGGAGAGAAAAGAGAGAGAGAGAGAGAGAGAGAGAGAGAGAGAGAGAGAGAGAGAGAGAGACGACTACTCCTCCTACTACTACGTACGTACGACCACCTACCTAACCTAACCTTACCGTACCTACCGTACTACGTACTACTACGACTACGTAC
>NW_006499827.1:2026793-2063856 GCF_000471905.2 Amborella trichopoda
TACGTTTACGTTACGTTACGTTACGTACGTACGTACGTACGTACGTATACTACTATACTATATATAGTAGTAGTAGTAGTAGTAGTAGTAGTAGAGAGAGAGAGAGAGAGAGAGAGAGAGAGAGAGAGAGAGAGAGAGAGAGAGAATCATCCCCTCTCTCAATCGTACAGCCCCAATACCCAAACCTTTGTCCACCATGATCAACATGCAGTCCGGTATGAATTTGCATCACAACACCAGTAATTGATCAAAGCCCCAATTTGCCAAAATCCTAGAAAACTTTGAAAATTTCCTCAGAGAATAGCACTTCCTCTCAGTTTTCTGACCCCATTGAAAACACCAAGAACTCATCTTCCAAAAAGTATCTGAAACAGCCAGCAAGTGAAGACCTTGGCAGTGTCTCTCTAGTTTTCTACGGTTTTCTTCCACTGTTTTCTACCATTTTCTACTCTGCAACAACGACGGGAGGAAGGCGGTCATTAGATAAGTGAAATAGTTCACAAGCTTCTGTCTCAACAAAGCATAGAATCAGTGGTTCCTGTTACTGAACAAGCAATGGCACCTTCTTCAGGAGTATCCACCACCATTTCATCATTTTCTTTAGAAGATGGGAGAGACCAAACCCTTTGGTTTTGTCCTCCTAGAACAAGACTGAGGCTATGGGGTTGGGGCAATCTTCATAACATCTCAGGGACTGGAAATTTGTCAGAAGTGGAAGAAGAGTAGTGAGAGAGAGTAAAGATAACCTTTTTCTTGTGTTGGAAAAATGATAGTGCAGTTATTCATTTGAAAGATAAAAGAGCACATTTCTCAGTGGTATAGGGTTTCATGGGAAATGGCGTAAAAGCCTATCTTGATTATTTTTGTAGGCACACCATCGAACAATATAAAAGTACACTGGATAACAAGATCAGGGTTATCAGGAGTATTTTACGTCCATAACCTTTAGCCCTGGGCATATGGCACAACCAAGAAGGGTTTGAAGTGGGTCATCCCTTGTTGAGGTCGGAGAAATGCTCAGGAATCATGTTTGTAGGAGAGTGTGCGTTTATAGGCCTGTGAAAGCAAAGGCTAAATCTTCAACAAACTTCCGCATGGCATGTACACATGACAACCGCATGAAAAACAGGTCTTTAAAGGGCTACATGTACATGTGCATTGAAAGAGCCCCTTTTGCACTATGGTGACAAGTATTAGACTTGCTCTTAAAGGGAGGACTGAAATCCACATTCCAGGACTATGGTCACACTGGTTATTATCCAACTTTGACAAATCAATCATGAGCCCCTGCAAAGAGACTATGGGTCATAGGACTTTGTTGGGTTGCATAAGAGAACAGTTATGAATCATGGTTTCTGGCGTAAGTGGAATGCCTTTATTATCACTTATTTTGACCCATTGGTACCAGTCCACTCCTAGTATATTTTATTTTGGTATTACAAATATTTTTTATTTTTAAATACTTTGTTTTAAATTTTAAAATATTATTTCTGGTGTAATTTTCACAAAAAGGTATTTCTGAAATTTCATAACTTTAAAAATAACACATGTGGGACCAATAATCCAACCTCACTGTGGGACCACATGCACCCATGCCCGATTTCTTGTAAAGCATTTTTGGCCACCCCACCTTTTAAGCAAAAGGGGAGGCAACACCATTATTTGTGGAACAGTGGGGTCACATCCTCTTTTAATATTTTATATTGTTTAAACCTTTTAAAGAAAAAGGTGACGTGCCACCTTCTTAGGAAGAAAGGGGCACGAATGTAAGAGGATAAAATTCCTAATCTTTCCACCCAAAATCATGATGGCAGATTTTTTGGATGGATGGCTCTAATTAATCTCTTATCCACCACAGATTTTCTATTTATCCTAAAAGGTTTAGCTGAAAATTTGATGATATAATATGAGAATGATTCTTATTCAAACTAGGAGAATGAATCATATTCAAACTAGGAGATAGATTTCTTCTAGATTTCCTTCTATTTAAAAACCAAGTTTGACCATGTTTCAAACCATCCTAAGATATTTTCTCTCTCCCAAAGATCATCTCTCTCTCTCTCTCTCTCATGCAGTAAAATTAGGAGAGACCTTTTTCTCTCTATCTCACACTACAATTCTCTCCCCCCTCTATTCTTTCCTCCACACACTAAAAAGAAGGAGAGATCTTTTCTTCATGCCACCTTCTCTCTCCTCTCTTTTTTCTATTCACGCCACCCGCTCTTTTAACCAAAGAGAGGTACGCCACCCTCTATGTCTCTTCTATATTTTGTCTTAAAGAAAAATAGAGGTGGCCTTTCTTGGAGAAACACTAGATAAAGGGTTTGCTGTATTTTTAAGGAAAAAGAGAGAAGCTTACTTTAAAGAAAGATCAACTCCCAAGATCAACCCTAGTTTGTCTCCATAGGGTTTGTAAAAACCCCTGTTTATTTTTTAGCTCTCTAAAACCCTAGAGAAAGAAGTATTACCTATAAAGCTTCCTTATCTTAGAATTTCCAGCAACAACTTAAGGAGTAAAAGTGCGCCATTGGTCATGGAATCGGGTGTGAAGTGTACTAAGTCCAGGGAGGGTAACTCCAAGCATCTTCCAATAAGTCTTCCCATTAGTTTTTATTTATTTTCAATATTATTTTCTATTTTCTATAAATTTTCAAGAACTTATTTAGTGCTAAGAATTGTAATAAAAGTTAAAATAAAGTCCCTGGATAATTTCATATAGAAGACTTTTGAATTCAAATTCATATAGAAGATAAGGTCTCCACCATCCACAAAAGGATCACTACAAAAAATGCTACATATGAAAGATTCTTCAGTTCACGATGTCCTGAAATGACGTTTTAACATAAATGATAGAATGCTCCAAAATTAGCAGGTACAAGTAGTGTTCATTTATTAAAAAGGTGAGTGTTTATAAAAGATGAACATTTCCACAAAATAAACTAAAAACTATATCTCTAAAATAAATAAAGGATGACAACTGGATACAACTAACAATTTGTTCACACGAGAAAAAGGTCCCTATACAAATTTCTTTAGGATGCCAAAATTTTAATAGTGAAAGGCACTTATCAACTTCACCTGGCTACAGTTGCAAACATCCATTGCAACACGGCCATAGTTCTCCCACATCTGCCAGCTAGTCCGCCTGCCAAGTAACTCTGTCATCGTCGGAACAAAGTGAAACAATGGCACACACCACATTAAAACCATGCCACATACACCACATTATCATGCAACCTAAACAGCAGAGAGTTACAGAGCATAATGCAGGCACACATATTTGCGACTTCTTGTAGTAGTAATTTCATGAAAAATACCTTCAGAAATATAAAGTAGAAAATCAATCCTATTTAGATATTACTGGAATACCTGAACTTCAAAGCCTCCTTGAAGGCAATGAAAGACTCCTTACTCCTGTTCTTGACCATATGCCTGCAAGAGACACCATAGTCGACCTTCAAATCTATAAGAATGACTGCAAGAAATGTACAAAACTTAATTGACCTCACATAATCAATTCAATGCATATTGTACGTGATCCATATTTCCACCTAAATCTGATCAGTGGCAATCACAGTCTCCATAACTTTCATAAAAAGTGAGGCTCAGAAGAAAGAAAAAGATTAACATTTTTAATAAATTTAAATTTATGAGTGAGATGAATGAAAAGAACAGAGAGATATGATAAAAGGGAATCTTCTAGGGTACATACACTACAAAGAACTAATAAAGCATACGAGACAAACTTTTTCTCTAAAGTATAAAAAATTTCTAAAAAAAATTAGGTAAACTGGATATAATAGACGTTCGAACAAAAGAGATAAAAAAACTATGAGAAGTTCAAGAATCACATACAAACAAGCAAGATTGTTCCATGCCTCCCCATTTTCAGGATCAAGTTGAACAGCACGAGTTGATGCATCTATAGCCTTATCAAATTCACGAGCCTGCACTGCCCAACAAACTGAATAACTCATTCAAAAGATATATATCCTCCAGCATACTAGGTATGAAACATCACCAATCTAGGTATCAAAATATGCATACCCTACTCCAATTTTGTACGTCTTCTCAAATTAAGAAAAAAAAAAATAGAATATAGCCGGGAAAAAGAGGAATAACCTTCAAAGCAGCCGAACCAAGGGCAAACCAACCATCTGGATACAGAGAATTCAAGGCCAGTGCAGCTTCCCTAACGATTAGTAAGTGATGGATCATTAGTTTCACTCATGCTCCAATAAGAAATTGAAAAGAAACAGGTCATGGTAGAAATGTGGGAAAATAAGGCATCCAAGTGGAAATTCAACATAGCACATGAAGGACAAGCAATGACATTGAAATCCAAGTTTGGAAAGAGATACCAATGTCTTATGGCATTCTCATAGTCCGCCCTATTGTATGCACTTCTAGCCAGCGATCTCTGTCAAGGAAGCATAGTCAGCATGTAATTAGCGTGAAAGAAAAAATATTGGGCCCGTGAAAGGTCAATGACTTACCTGAGCTCGTGCTGACTTGTTTTTTGAAACTTCTAATGCTTTGATGTAGTTGACATCATTGTTTGTGACATCACCCAGAGAACACCTAGAGGAGAGTGATACTCAAGTAAAATTCTTCTATCATAGTTTATAAATAAAGTGCACACAAAATATGTGCAGATAAACTTCCAAAGAATAAATCAAACAAGGTTCATGTATAAATTTTGATCATATAGGGAAGCCAACAGCAATTGACAAATGATGACTACTGATATCATGCAACATGAAGCTCAATCCAGCTAGCCTGAGAAGAGTTGATGGCAGTTGTACATGCTTACTGAAAGATCCATATACATAAGGAGCAGGAATATAAGACACTATTACATGCCATACACATACAAAGAGAATGCATATTTATGCCACATCTTCCTGTGCATAAAGAAAGCTATAACAAAATCACCTTCACAGTGATGAACTGATATGACTAAGTGATGAGCAGCAGCACCAGTCGCAAATAAGACAGGAAAACCACAAGTATTTACATGAAGTTACATCAGACATGATTTTTATTTAAGCAATACGACAGACATCAGACCTCTACGACACATTTGAAACCAAGTTTTCATCACCAAACTCCACTGATCAAAGTTAACAAGCATCAATAGGTTATTAATTCCCTTTAAGGTAGACGCAACATATATTCTTCAAAGCATCCTCCACTTAGGACAATGGAAATCTGTCAGTCGGAGAAAGAAATGTTGACAAGTTTCCCAATAAAACGCACATTGCTTTAACAGAACCACCTTTGGATGGCAAAAGTTTGAATTTTTACAGCACCACTTTTTCTAACTTGTCCAAGCCGAAGTACGACAGTCATCATCATCATCATTTTAGCCTTTTCCCAATTAAATTGGGGTCGGCTACATGAATCCTGGTTCTCCATTATGCTCCATTAAAAGCCATATCCAAGCCGCAGTACGACAGTCAAAGGGTTAAAAATCCATGAACACTTTAGCATCACACAGAAGTCATTTAGTTCATTATAATCAACCAAAGTTTGGAGCCCCATCCACCCGGACCTACACTAGTGAACCTATGCCAAGACAGGATAATTACTTTCTCATTTCTACCCCTATGTATGAGCTGGAATGAGTCTCAAAGAAGCGTGACCCAAAATTTCATCTGGACACATATATAAGCCTCCACATGGAAAAGGGGCCGAGCGACTAGCCCAACAGATCGTATAAGTCACCTGCCACCATGGGGAAATAGAAAAATATGGCACAAAATCCTAAGTCCACTTAAAAAAACTCTCTTGCTACCTCCTTCCTGAAATTTGAAACTCCAGAAACTCCAGTATAGGGTAGCTTATGACAGCCTTCTCAAATACACCTACTGCAATCCTGCTCATTACAAAGAGCCTAGCTAGGTTTGGGTTTCCAAAGGAGCTCCCATCAAAATCAGCACCATAACTCCATAGGCCTACAACAAGGCTTCACTACATACAGTAGTAGTTCACAATTCAGTTACTTTAACTTAGTAGGTTATGGGACTCGGCTGAGTTGCCCCGAGTTGTATGCATAACTCAAGGTACATAAAAGAATTAAAAGTAATTCCTAAAATAGTAAATAATAGGAGAATGTTATTTAATTTTTTTCTATATAATCTGGATGTTTTTGGTAAAAAATGGTGAGTGTCCTTTCTTGCACTGATCCCTATTTTTATATTTTCCTAGTTTTTTGATTTTTTTTTAAAATAACCTCAACTATAAACCAGTTTTTTAAGATCCATTTTTTCTATATTTTTCTAAGCTTATTGGACTTTTTAAGGTTTGTATTCATTTTATTTTACTTTTTCCTACATTCATTTTATTTTTCATATGTTTCTATTATTTAAATATTTCTAGGGCTTTTTGGCCCCTAGACTCGACCAAGTCACTCGCCGCAGCGAAGGGCCGAGTACCTTTGACGAGGCGAGTCCCGTAACATTGCTTTGACTACATCCAATGTCTAAGTTCCGCATTATAAGAGCCCATGAGATAGTTCACATTTTTTAGGATGAAAAGTAGTTGGGAAATTTTATTTTTTTTAGGCTAAATTTGGAGACAATTTGACAATTTTCTTTGTATTGTTCTTACCGATCTTTTTCTGATAGGTGGTTTGATTTGGCACCCACTAAGTTACTTTAACTTGGTAGGTTATGGGACTTGACTGAGTTGCCCCGAGTTGTATGTATAACTCAGGGTACAAAAACGAATTAAAACTAATTCTTAAAAATAGAAATAATAGGGGAATGTTATTTATTTATTTTCTATGTAATCTGGATTTTTTGGTAAAAAATGGTGAGTGTTCTTTCTTGCACTGATCCCTATTTTTATATTTTCCTAGTTTTTGGAAAACAGAATTAAAAATGACTCCAACTATAAACCAGTTTTTTAATATCCATTTTTTAAATACTTTTTAAAACTTATTGGACTTTTTAAGATTAGTTTTCGTTTCATTTTACTTTTACTACAACCATGTTATACGTTTCTATTTTTTAAAAATTTCTCGGGCTTTTTGGCTCTTGGACTCAACCAATCACTCACCTAGGCCAAGGGCCGAGTACCTTGGTTGCGGTGAGTCCCGTAACATTGCTTTGATTCTCTAAATCCAGTGTCTAAGTTTTTGCATTATAAGAGCCCATGAGATAGTTTACATTTTTTAGGATGAAAAGTTGTGGGGAAATTTTTTTTTTTGGATAAGTTTGGATAGTTCTTACCGGTCTTTTTTTGATAGGTGGTTTGATTTGGCAGCATAGCATCCAGCCCAGTCAATGAGGAAGAGATTGATGAATGAAAAGAGATAAGCATATGCTTAAGTACTCCCTTAACCTATTCAACAATCATTAGACACTAAATAACCTTGCCTTTAACAAAACTTTTTGAAGAAGGATACATTGGGTACTTTTTTCCATTAATAAGAGGTACAATAGGTCATCACCATTATCACCCGAGCTTTATCCCAAATATTTGAGGTTAGCTACATGAATCTTGTTCCACCATTCTACTTTATCAATGGTCATACCCTCAGTCAACATGTATCTCTTCTCACTATTTCCATCCATCTCCTTTTGGGGGTTTCCCCTTGCCCTTTTAGAGCCTTCCACTTGGACCAAATTATCTCTCCTAATCGGCGGTGTATTAGTGCAAACGGCTAGCGGACCTAAGTTTGGCTTCCTTATCTTATTGCCTATTGGTGCAACCCTTAAGCTCCTTAGTATATATTCATCTGAATTATATCTTTTCTTATCTTGCCACTCATCCATCTCAACATCCCCATCTCAACTACACCCATCCGATGGATGGATATTTTTATAAAGATAATGCCATTTTATTATTTTTTAAAAGCAATTAATCCAACATGTATGTGATGTCACTCCCATGTGGATGGTATCACATCTCTTGTAGGTGATATCATTCTACATAGTAGTTAATAAATATTTCTCTCTGACAAAAACTTCTACATTAGTTTTGATTAAACCTAAAATATGCCTACACACACATGTGTATACATATATATGCATATAATATATGTGGAAAACACTTATAAACACTCATGAGCAAATTTTTACAGTAGTTCGCTCATGGCTCATCACCATCCAAAGTCCATCATATGGTCACAGTTGTCTGATAGTGTTTGAATGTTAATATTTTTTTTTACAAATCATATTCATCTTAAATTTGGAGTGTGTGTACATATAACCACCTAAATAAAATATGCAAAAACTAATTCTCAAAAAATAAAATCACAAAAAATATCCCTAAAATATTCACAAGAGTTATTTGGTCACTTATTATGAAGATTACTTTTTAATATTTTACTTAGGTGCGCCTCACGCCTCACTAAAGCACACACACCCATAAAATTTGAAGTCGATTTACAATAGTGATCATCTGATGAACTTTGGATGGTGATCACACACACATACATATATTCATAGGAA
Source organism: Amborella trichopoda (assembly GCF_000471905.2). The sequence goes on from NW_006499827.1 coordinate 2,035,253, forward strand.
AAACCTAAAAAATGCCTATAGGCTAATTGCTACAGTGTTTCGCCACAGCCACGGACTTGCTATGTCCGTGGCGGTTTATTGAACGGACAGTGCACCGTCTGTTGCGGTTCCGCATGATGTTTTGACCGCCACGGACATACTACCGCCACATACTGTGGCGATACCGCCACAGACATACTAAGTCTGTGGCGATCGAAAAGCGCACGCCCCGATTTTTTCAAACGGTGATGAGTTTATGAGCAGGTCCGCCCTAGTTGGAAATCCATGCTAGGAGGGATCCTTATATTCCAAATTTTGAATGTATGCCCCACTTAGCCAAGCATCAAATCTAAAATAAATAAATACGGGTATGCGTGATAAAACAGGATTTGAATATTGAAAAATTTAGAAATTTAAATAAAGGCTCTACTAGCTTTCATTATTTTTATTTACCTAAAAAAAAGCTTTCATTACTTTGGATTATATATTACTCTAATAAATATTTTCTTGTGCATGTTTGATGGTTAGGTCAACCCCTATTTCGAAACTTTAATAGATTTAATATTTTGGATTGTTTAACCTACAAAATTAGAATTTATAAGGAACCAAGTATCTCCCAAGCATTTCATCAAATAGTTTCACATCATGGTCATGTTACCGAGAATGAGTACCCAAAAATTTCTAAAAAAAAAAAAATTTACAATCAAATTGGATATCATCACCACCATTTTAGCCTTTCAACAATTAATTGGGGTCAGCTACATGAATCCAGATTCTCCATTTTGCTCTATTAAAGGTCATATCCTCAGTGACGCCATAAGTCCCCATATCTTTTTGGACTACTTCCAACCACGTCCTTTTGAGCCTACCTCTTGTCCTTTTCAGTCCTTCCACTTGAACTAATTCACGCCTCCTAACAGGTGTTGTACTTAGTCGACACCACACATGACCAGCCCACCTAAGTCTACCCCCTCTCATTTTATCGCCTATTGGTGCCACACCTAAATTTTTATCCCTTCTTGTCCTTCCACTCATTTATCTCACCATCCTCTTCTCCGCTACACTCATTCTATGAGTATATTGTTTTTTGTCAGCCCAACATTCCGCCCCTAGAGCAAAGCTTGTCTCACAATTGTCCCTTCAGCCTCATTAGTATGCGGCGATCACATAAAATTCTAGTTGCACATGTCCACTTCGCTTACCCAGCTCAAATTCTGTGCGTGATAGTTTCTTCGATCTCTCCATTTTCCTGGATTATCGACCCAAGTTATCGAAGTGCGGTCTTTTTTGTAATTCCTGACCGTCAATCTTAACTACTTCCTAGTTTTCACTCCTATTATTACTAAACTTTACTCCATATACTCTGTCTTAGTCCGCTAATTTTAAAACCTTTGGAATCCAAAATATCCCTCTAAAGTTCTAACTTTGTGTTGACGCCATTTCGGGTCTCATTAATCAAAACTATGTCATCTGGAACAACATGCACCACGGTACCTCATCCTGTAGGTGCCCAGTTAAATCGTCTATAACTAAGACAGAATACGGGCACAATGTTAACCCTTGATGTAGACCTAGTGTCACTGAAAACTCACTCGTCTTTCCACTAGTTGTTCGTACACTAGTTAGACTCCATCATACATATCTCTCACCAAGTTGATGTAGTGTCTAAAGACGCTTTTCTTTTCCAACACCCGCCAAATCAAATCTTGAGGTACTCTACCACAAGTTTTCTCTAGATCAATAAAGACCATGTAGAGGTCCTTTCCCTTCGTCCTAAACTTCTCAATCAGTTGCAAGTAGGAAAATAGCCTCAGTAGTAGACCTTCCTGGCATAAAACCAAATTGGTTTTTAGATACACTCGTTTTATGCCTTAGTCGTTGCTCAATGACTCTCTCCCAGAGCTTCATAGTATGACTCATAAGCTTGATCCCTCAATAGTTTGCACAATTCTGTATGTCTCCTTTATCCTTGTAGATAGGTACCACAATACTTTTCCTCCATTTGTCTAGCATTTTCTTTGTTCTCAACACCTTGTTAAACAGTTTCGTCAACCAGTCAATGCCAATTTCCGCCATGCACTTCCAAACCTCTATCGGGATACCATCTGGTCCTAAAGCCTTTTCTATCTTCATCATTTTCAAAGCTTCTTTCACTTCCGACATCCTAATACTACGAATGTATCTATGACCTGTGCCGTCACTTGTACCAATAGTCCCTTCTACCACTATGTTCCCATTGTGTTCGTCATATAATAATTTTTGAAAATGGACTCTCCACCTTCCGTTGGCCTCGTCATCCTTCACGAAGACCCTTGTTCCATATTCTTAATGCATTTAATATGATTTAGATCCCTACACTTTTTCTCTCTTATTTTTTCTAATTTGAAGACATCTTTTTGACCTTCTGTTCTCAGTTTATTGTATAGATTATCATATGCCTTAAGTTTAGCTTTACTTACTATTTGTTTAGCATTTTTCTTAACATTTTTATATTCTTCTAAGTTTTGATCTTTTCTATTACACTGCCAAGATTTATAATATGATCGGTTTTTGCTAATAGCCTTATGAACCTCATCATTCCACCACCAAATTTTCTTATCAAAGTTTCATTTCCCTCTAGATTCTCCTAAAACCACTTTTGCCACTTTCTTGATACATTCAGCCATCTCATTCCATAAGATCCCTTATCATCCATAGTGAACTACTAAGCATCCATAGTGAACTACTGATCATTCATAGTGAACTATTGATACATTCAGCCATCTCATTCCATAAGATCCCTGATCATCCATAGTGAACTATTGATACATTCAGCCATCTCATTCCATAAGATCCCTGATCATCCATAGTGAACTATTGATACATTCAGCCATCTCATTCCATAAGATCCCTGATCAGCCATAGTGAACTACTAAGCATCCATAGTGAACTACTGATCATTCATAGTAAACTATTGATGCATTCAGCCATCTCATTCCATTTGATAGTTGTATATCAAATGAATAAATTGCATAAGATTCCTCTTTGTAGTGAACTATTGATCATCCATAGAATTTGGTGGTATAATTTCAAGATCAATAAACATATCTATACAACTTGTAAAGAAAAGTATCTATACAAGTATCATCAACCGAATTCGGCTATTCCCCATCAACAAATACCAAAAAGGAGCTATTGGATCCAAGAGAGCGGAAACAGCTTCCTATGTGTATATCAGTAAAGAAACCCCAATTTGGTTAAAGAATTATAGGCTCCTTAGCTCAATCACATTAGGAAAGAGACCAGTATCACATGTAAATTCCATTAAATGGTAAACTCTCAGTGAGATCTCACCAAGCATGCCCAGTAAAGTACAGGAACACAAAGAACTCCTACATAAAAAGGGGATCTGATAATGAATGAGCAATGCACAAAGGCCCAACCAAATCTAGCCTGTATCCAAGATTATGTTCTTGTCTTATCACTGAGATTATGCTCTTGAACTTATCACTAGCTCCTTTCACATCCAAATTGAAGGCATTTTAAAGACACAAGTCAATTCTACAAAGCTTTGGAACTTTGAAGCCCTTATAAATAGATCTAGAGAAAGAGAGAAAATGATTCTCCGGAGCTTTGAAGCCTCGATCCCCCACCATAAATTAGAGAGAAAAACGAAGATTCTATAGAGCTTTAGAGATTCAATGCCCCTGTAAATGGATTTACAGGGGGAGATGATGGTTTGCTGAGCTTTGGAGCTGCACTGACCCATAAATGTATTTAGATGGAGAGAGAGAGAGAGAGAGAGAGAGAGAGAGAGAGAGAGAAAGAAGACCATTTACAAGCTTTGGAGCTCAGATAACCCACATAAATGAATTGAGAGAGCGAAGACAATTTTACACATCTAAATGGAAGGCAACCTGCACTTCTCAAAGCCATGGAGCTTCAATGCCCTATTAATGGATATAGAGTGAAAGGCGAGAGGGTGAAGCAGTATCCCAGAGATCCAATCTTGTTAATTGCAAAAGAGGTAGAAGTAGAAACCCACTCAATATGGTTTTCCAAGTCATTTAAAATTCTAGTCAGACTTGAAATTTTAGAGGACTACGATATTAGGCGGTAATCTGAATCTTAAGAGGATAGCATTTCACCTTATCAATCAGGGTTAAGAAGCATTTTTTATTCAGATTATATTACATTCTGCACTACACTGAAATATCAGGACATTGCATGGCTATCAAACAAGCCTCGAATAAATTTGCACATTAGAAAGGCTTGAAAGATGCCTACCCAAATAGAAACACAGATTGTCCTTTTTTTGGACAATCAGATCAAGAATTTAGACAACTCAAAATTAGTCTTAAAAGAAAATGGCAATGATCTAACTCCGTTTTCCTAGGTTGAATTGGAAGGCCCCTATTCACTTCTCAAAAAAGTCATTTTTCAGGTTTCATCTTTTACTCTTGTTAACTGCTGCCAAGAGAGAGCAAGCACAAAATTTGGATCCCACAAAAATGCCCCTAAGGCCCCAAAAAAAGAGGTATAGCCAACCCTATAGTGGTCTGCCTAGGGGCGAACTAAATCATTTTCCTATATATTATGTGGGTGAATTTGTGTGTATGGAGATATAGAGAGCGAGAGAGAGAGCCTGGATTTCTTACATAAGTAAATCCACACATTGAGTTGCCTCATGCCCTCACTAATGTGGGAAAGCTTACTATATATCATCTCTCAGCCGCCCGCTCTGAATAGATGGTTGGGATAGCTTCGAGCATAATATCACGAGTGAGCCACTAGTCATTTGATCTAAGTCAGACATCTCAAAGTATATCAATTATAATTTTTTCTACAAACCATATGAATGTAAAATTTGGTGTGTGTCATCATCTCAATGGGGGGCACCTAACAAAATATTTAGAAATTATTTTCAAAAATAAAATGACCAAAATACCCCTAAAACTTTCAGGAGTATTTTTATCATTTTATTTTATAAGGATTTTTTTTTTTTACATTTTCTGTTGGTGTGAACTTAAGAGATGATTGGACGACCCCAAATTTGGTGTCAATATCATTTATAAAAAAAAATTAGACAATTTTACATTTTTAGTTGGTGCGAAATTAAGAGATGATTGTACGACCCCAAATTTGGTGTCAATATCATTTATAAAAAAAATTAAAAAATATAACAGTATTTAGGCATGACATTGCTATTAGGGCCATCGCAATTATCCATTCAAATCAAAAGACTAGGAGACGAGAGATGTGGGTATATATATGGGCGGGGATGTATAGTAAGCTTTCCCCACTAATATAGTCGACACGCTTTCGTTAAGAGAACGTTTAGGTTATACAACAATTAAATACCACATTCTTCAACACTCTAGTGAGTACAACGGAGTATAATTTGAACCACCACCACCTACTTCTACCTACAGCTAACCAGTATGGAAACGAGCTATATGAGGCAATGTTTCAAAATGCGGGATGCAGACCCAATGCGGTCGGGGGGCTGATGCGGATGTGGTCCAAATGCAAGCGCATCACCCCGATGTGGTCAATAAACATAAAAAAATTCCCAAAAAATCTCAAGAAAAGGTGAATGCATGAAAAAATATATGGAGGTGATTTATATGATAGTCAGTATTTAATTTTTTCATTAACTCCAATATTATCAGCTATCGAAAACTCTGAATCCCTTGATAGAAGACGTTAGAAAGCACAAACTAGAAACTTGAAAGTAACTTTATGGAATACATAAGAAGACATCATATTATCATAAACATCCAAAAACTATGCTTGCAATTCCAAACTTTGAAGTTGCAAACTCCAAAGATACATACAACTACTAAAAGTCTATGAAGAGTTCAAGAGTCAAGACAAACATAGAAGACAATAGCAATCAAAAGATAAGTTATCCATGTATTCTCCAATCTTTCTTTTTATCTCTTTGGTTGCTTGTGGGCATGCTCTGACATTCTCAGTAATTACCGCCTAGGTATTCTTTTTGTCAATAAATCCCCCATATAAGTATTTCTATGAAGAATAAAAATAACACTTTGATCTTTTGGATTTTTGAGTTTTACATAATTCCAAGCCGGATCCTTGTTACTCGAAGATTGTGAAGACATTACCCAAAAAAAAAAAATAGTGTTAGGAAATGAAATTTTACTGATTAATCAAAAAAAAAAAATCAATATCTTCTCGGCCCTTGAAACCCTCGATGTGTTGATTAATCTACCCCCAAATTTCTTCAAATCAATGCCCAAGCCAATCCTAATTGATAACCCAACCAAGATCCAAAGCGATCCCATCATTTTGAACAAAACAATTTTGTCCAAACGTTTTTTTACCATTTTTTATGATATGTTTTTTGAGTTTGGGGGGGATCTGCAAAACCCTTTCGCGCCCCCCCCCCACCCCCCCTCCCAAAAAAAAAAGGAATTTACCTAACTACCCACGCTCGTGGGCATTATATTCGCCCATGAGCCCAGGCAATGTATGCAGGCGCATATGCATGATGCAGCCGCAATATAAAACATTGATATGGGGACCACAAGGAAAGACTAAAGTAATAGACAATCTATGCAGGGTACTAGTCTTAAGGAATAAAAGGGCACCTAGTCTTGGAAAACCAAAATATATCAGTTTCAAGCTCCATCACCACAGCATCAAACTACACCATAATGCTATCCAGTCAGAAACAAAAACCTAGTCCTAAAAAATGCACTTGGATGTTTTTAACAGTAGAACACAAGTAATCCTGTTCTATCTTTGTTATTATGAAACTGCTAGCCCATAGTATTCGAAAATAAATTCAGATTTAGTAGTTAGTCCTCTATTTTTAACAATATATGAAACTATGAAGGATATGCTATCTTTGTCCCAAATACCTAAAGCTCAACTTCTTGTGCCAATAGATTCAAGTCAAGCATTCACAATCCCAACTTGTTTTATTGCAGTTTACATCTGACAATAAAACAACAACTTTATACTAACTTTAGTGCTTCTAAGAGCATCTCCGAATGCTGCACCAGAAAACTCTGCTCTAAGGGATATAATTTAAGAGAAGAAATGTAGTTCAGAGTTTTTTTTTTATATAGTTCTATTGTGCTAGAATATCAAACGACAAATAGCAAGAGAAATTTATCCATTTATCAAGGCATACCATAGTCGTGGATCCTCAGGTGTGTGACATAGTCGGGTCTTGATAAGATCAATGGCAGCAGCATTCTTCTCTAACAAGCTGCCAAAGATATTTCAACTCATATCAAATCTTCGTAAATAAAATGACAATCAAAGGGAAAGAAAAGGGATAATTCCATGGAGTCAAACCAGTGATAAGTAATCATGTCATACCGATAGCAAAGGATTAGGTTATCCCACAGCTCCAGTTCCTCAAAGATTTTGAGTGCGTCCCCAATCATGCCACAAGCGACTAAAAGTTCACCATATTCTCTACCAGCAGAAAAGGAAAAAACCAGGTTCACTATGCATGTACCAGCACAATTTTTCTCTCAATATCTACAGTCCACATTGAGATAATAATAACATGGAAGAAATAAGCCCATGTGGAAATCAAAGCGAAAGGGATAAAATTCCTACAAGCAAATGAACAATCGATGCAGCACATTAATAAATTCAATAAAATATAAACAAACAAGATGTATTTACTTCTGCAATGCTGGAATTGTTGGAGCATAAACCACAAAAGCATAGTGGATCCGATGTCCAGCACTAGGAGAAACCTCTTTAATGTCGTTGACCTGAAATATATCTGATCGTATTAACCAAGCATCAAAAAAAAAACACCAGGATAGACAATGAAATTAAGAACATCATGGCCTTCAACAACTCATTATAAAAATAAATCATTCTTTTATCTACCAAGATTAATTGAATAAAAAATTATAGCTTACTTAGGAAAGCCAGACGGAAAAGCAACACAATGCCTTGTACAATGCCAGACAGAAAAGCAACACAATGTCTTGCATAATGCACCGAAAGAGCAAAGGTTCTGTAAATAGTTAAATGCCAATTGTTACAAGGATGCAACAATGACCACCGTGGCAGAACCTTAGCAAGATGCACACAGATTTAGATGACACCATCAAGCACAAGAAATGTCTAGTCAAGCAAGAGTGAGATAGACTTGCCACCAATGAACCATTAAGCGCAATGGCCATCCAGGAGTATTTTGGCCTGTTAAGGGGCCCAACCTAGCATGTCTAGCCTCAAGCAAATGAAAAGCTTCAACAATCTAAAGATACAAGTACAGCCACCCATTTTGCAACTACTGAATCAATTCAGCAAATTAATAGGGATGATAATGAAATAGTGAACATGAACCAAGAAGCCAATATCAATACTATGGTCTGAGAGGGTAAAGACATCCACTGTGCCGTTAAGACTCAGAATAAAGTTAGCAGTTTGCCCAGAAAAGGCTCCAAGATGGCCAGTCTAGAAGATTTCACCCACATGAAAGACATAATAGTGATCACAAATGAGAATGACTGCAAACAAGAAAAAGAAATTCATCAAATATGGTATGGGCAAACAAAGTCAATAGTACAAGTGATAAAGAGCAAAATCATCGACAATTTACCCCAGATCCAATCTTTTTGTGAAATTATTCTATTGTCACAAGTAGTGTAATCAAACTCTTAGTGGGCCTGGAATTACCCGACCAGTTTTTCAAAAAGTGCTAGGTGGGTCCTAGGAGGCCTGGGGAGGCGGGTACCCAGGAGGGCAATGGGCAGCCCAAAACATGGGCGGCCCGGTTATGAGGTTCTTGTATCAAGCAATTGATCATGCAAAGCAGGTCATCAAAGGCACATGCAATTTACATTCAAAAGTATGGGAGATAATTGATCAGCGATGAAATAACTTGTCACACCAATCTATAAACATAGCAGGAAAGTTTAACATTAAACATAACATGTAATACTTATAGGAAGTTTAGTTTTGGAATTTGGATTATAATTTATAAATGGTTTCTAATTGATGGGGATTCATGACAAAATTATGAGATCTTGTGTTAAATGCGTTTGCTATCATCTACTTTAACCACACTCACTTTGAGATCATGGAGGAGGTGAAATATTCGAAAAAGAGATTCGAGCGAGATAGCACAGATTGAACCTCTAAAAATAGGTAAGAAAAATATTTTCATGAAGAAATTCCCTCAACTTCAGGCATATGTGTTATGTAAATCACATTTATCTTGATTATTTTTGCTCAGCTTTCTCTATATATTTGCCTCAAACCTGGCTAAAAATTCACGCACTCAGCTAATCCAATTTAATTTTCAAGTTCCTATAGAACCAAAGTATTCTGTTGCACATGCTTTTAATGTTGTTTGACTCCATTTTTTAGTTTCTTCTCCTTTTTTTAAGAAAGTGATGGGAACAATATGGCAAGGATATCCCCACCTACAAAGTAGAGCCATCAAGGTGCTCAGTTCAGCCCAACAAGTTCTGGAAATGGTGTGAGCAAATGGCATACGTTCTAGTGTATCCACAGATCAAGGAATAGGTTAGCCGTAGCCAAGTTAGACAAGCCAGTCTATATCAATTACAACATAAACCTCCGAAAGTGGCAATCGAGAAGGACGACAATCTTATCAATTCAGATTATAGATTCATAGAGGATCCAGCAGATGGAAGTGAAAGAGCCAGGTCTCAATAGCGGGTACTAGAAGACTTACGAGACTTTGGGTTAGGAGCGGCTACTGAAATTACATAATCAACAAAGTCATTTGTAAATCATTATAGAGATAACCAAAACAACCACGATCAGGATGACTATGATCCTCCTGTCATTCACAGAGGTTGTAATTGGAGTCCATCCATATTGGCTATAGTTTGAGTCACTTTTGCGCATGTGATAATGTGATTATTGCTATATACTCTAACTTAGACCATTGACTCTAATGCCTGCCAGTTAAAACTTTGGTATCTTAAGTTTTCTATTTCTTTCTCCATATTACATAAAATCTTTCTACCTTTTTCATTTTTCTCGAGTTTCGCATTTGCTCCCATTTTTCTGCATTTTTTCTACTTTTTACACTTTTTGGGGGACTCATCAGACATGCCCAGCCAACTCAGCCATGCCCTACTCCATTGCAGGTTTTTAGAAACCGATCATTGGAAAATGCATTGCCACGTTTGCTCCCAATTCTCAGTCAAGATCATATGAAAATCTTATGAACTTCAGTGAAGAAAGACCAAGTATGCAAGGATTCAACACAAAAGCGTAGAGCTGCAGATAATATAATAAACTTACCAACTCATCCATCATCAGCAAAGCACGTTGCTTAGTACGATTACGAGTAGACTCCCATCGTACACGTAAAATCTCACAAAAACACCTAACCTGGAATTGACAAAATGAAAAATAAAAACAAAAAATAAGGGAAAGCAATCATTACTCCCTTATTTTGAAACTTGTACAAGCTCCTAACAGCAACCATATTTTCAGGCATTAGGCTGCATGCCTTGATATAATATAGTTATTGAATTGATTGCACAATGATAATAGAGCGTTCCATTCAGTTCAAAATGAGTTGAATTATTGTACATGTCCAATATATTATCTTTTAGCCTACTATACTATTATTTGGATCATGAAATACATTGCAGTTCATGAAAAAGAAAAATATGCAAATCTTCCATGGTCACCTACAAATGAGGTGATTATCCCCATAAAATTTTGACAAGTCGACCGCTCAAGGTCCTAAGAAGCTAAGTTCTAGTTACATTATCATGCATTTAAAAAATATCCCATGAAAAAAAAAGGTGCATACAAGCAACTGGATGAAACATGTGACCATGCCATCAAGAGATTTTTGGTCTCGTAATGTATTTCACTAGAAAATAGATTAAGCTCCTGCGGAAGTATCTACTCATTACGGAATCTCAGGTGTCAAAGTGTGGATCTCATATGGTCAAAAAAAAGAGGGACATGCTATATCCGAAACATATGAAATAGCGTAAATATCGTAAAGGCAGATGTAGTAGCGGTCGCGAACCGGACAGTACAAAACTAGGTCTTGGAAGATATGGCACAAAAAGTTGTGGTGCTGGTCGTCTTTCATAGCGAGCCATTGAAACAGCGCGTCGTGCTATGAGCAGACAATTCTGAAGAAATGGTAAGATATGGGTAAGAGTTCTCGCGGATCTCCCTATTACCAGTAAACCTAAAGAAGTTAGAATGGGAAGAGGAAAAGCAAATCCTGTGGGTTGGATTGCTCGTGTGTCCACAGGACAAATCCCATTTGAAATGGATGGTGTGAGTTTGTCAAATGCTCGACAGGCCGCTACATTAGCGGCGCATAAACTATGTTTGTCAACCAAGTTTGGTCAGTGGTCATAACGTAATTGGTTAGCGAGACTCAAAAGAATTAGGCGAAGTGTTGTGTTTGTTCCTGAACGTCAGCAAAGCGTAAAACATTATCACAAATGTCACCCATTGCATAATAAGAGAAATATGCACACCATGTAGTGAGAAAGTTGTTGCGCATCGACGGCCTCTATAAATGGAGCCATCTCCCATTCTGCAAATCCAAAAGATCCACAATAATATAAAAATCAATCTGAATAACGCATTAAAAACACGAGGGGAGTAGAAGAACATACTAAATGCATCTATAAAACTTCACAAGATCAAAGAATAATAGTATCAAACAATGTTATACTCCATTTATAAAATTCTACAAGAATAAGCAACAACAGCATCAAACTACACTATGTATATAATTTTCATCAAAGAAATTATGGTATGCATATTTTAGACTAAATAAACATATGCTACAGTTGAGAAACATACTCTGCATTTCATCATCTGGAGTGTTCTTTCTTATAAAAAGGCAATGTGCAAGGATCACTGCCTGCTGAATGGTATCTAAAGCCCGTATTGCAGTTCTGCCGCTTTGGATGATGCTATCAACAACTCCAATGTCTTTTCCAGCTCTTACTAGCCTTGGAGCCATCAAAATGTCACATTCCTCATGAAGACCATCAGAATAGGTAGTTCTCTCATCTTTATCAATAACAGAACCATCCCTCTGGACCTGGGAGTATTCAAGAGGACCACCATTTCCTGTGCTTTTGGCATTTGGAGTTGCAATTAAGACCATCTGAGCCTTTGCTTCGGCCTATGCAAGCGCAGAAGCCACAGAACATGAGCAATAAAAACCTTTTAAGTTGATATGAAGACAAAATAACAATAGAGTTACCTGATGCACAGTTCGAAAACCAAGGACACCAGTGACAGAAAATTGAAGCCCGCATGCTACTTCAGCATTTTTAAAATGTTGCCTGGAGATGACACACTAAATCATAAGCACAAGTAGGATAACTAAAACTATAATGGACAAGAACCACATAAGCTAAATTATGGAGGAAGTTACGCTAAAGGAAGGTCTAGCTTTTTTTTATTTTTATACATCACATGACGCAAAACCACATAGGCACACACATATCATCATAGCTGAACCCAGATCACATTAGTCTCCACTAAAATCCATCAACCAACCATGCCATCCACCAAGATTCCCTTCTGAAATACAAGGGTTGCACCCACTTTTCTAATTTAAATACCTCCATACTGCCTCAACTCAAGGGGCCGTCACTTGGTGTGACGGTAAAAGGCTCGAGTAGCCAGCGCAAGAGCGCGGGTTCGAGTCCTGAGAGCGGCCACTTTGAGCATAAGTCTAAGGTTAGGACCGCTTCCAGCCCACCCCTCCGAGGACCTTGCTTAGGCGATACCAACACTGGGTTACGGCCCCTCATATTGCCTAAACTCATTCTATGTCCATTCCTGGGTGATTGATCATGTAGGTTTCCCACCCCAACAAAGTCATAAAGCATGACCCCATTGCTAAGTCCTTGCTCAACTGCTTGAACTGCTCACCCAACCTCCAGGCTCATTTCGAGAACAATCTTGAACCTGCCTTGCAGTACATCTAGGTCCAAGGACAATTGGAGTTCAATTGCACAAGTTGGTTGGCAACTCCATTTCATTCTCACGGATCATGGCTGATTATATGTGTAGATTTTTATAAGTACTAAAGAGTTTTAGAAGTTTGGAATAATAAAATATTTTTTACTTTTTCCCTGTTCTTGATTACAAATCCATAATTACATGAGCAAAAAAAGTTGAGCAATATAGCATATATGTTCTACTATCTACTGTCAGAGAACATATAGAGAGAAAGGAGAAAAAGACAGAGAAGAAGAAGAGAGAAAGAGAAGAGAGGAATGCGAGAAACATGAGATGAAAGAGAAAGAAGTGAGGTTCAACCCACCCTCACACACCTCTCAGCCTTATATTTTATTAAAATTTATGGTATGGACAAAACTGCCCAAATATAATTAAGAATCTTAGGTCCAAAACTTGGATAAAAAAAAAGATTTTAATACTCCCCCTCAAACTGGAGCATAAATGTTGCCCATGCCTAGCTTGAAACAAAATTGTTCGGAACATATTACGACCAAGGCCTTTGGGGAAAATGTCTGTCAGCTGACAATTTCGAAAAAAAAAAAATGTCTGCCAGCTGATCCCTAGATTTCACATATGGAGTAGACAGCTACTTACTAGCAACTATCTCCCAAATAAAATGACAGTCTACTTCAATATGCTTGGTCCTTTCATGGAATACTGGATTACTGGCTATATAGGTAGCAACTTTGTTATTGCAATACATCTTAATAGGTTCAGCAACAATAAAGCCCATCTCCTGCATCAATGTTTTCAGCTACATCAGCTCACATGTAGTGTGTGTCATTGCTCTATATTCAGCTTCGGCACTAGATCTTGCCACAACATTTTGTTTCTTACTTCTCCATATTACCAAGTTTTCACGAATGAATATACAATAACCTGTAGTGGACAGCCTATCAGATGGTGATCCTTCCCAATCAGCATTTGAGTAACATTCAATGGCCAAATGATTATTTGGCTTGTATATCAAACTGTGACTTGGGGCTCCCTTCATATACCTTAAAATTCTACAAACAACATCCCAATGAGGAATCCTCGGAGCAAGCATAAATCGACTAACAATACTAACTGCAAAAGCAATATCAAGCCTATGACGGTTAGATAAATCAGCCTGGCAACCAATCTTCTATACTATCCTGGATCCTCAAACAACTCCCCCCGATCAGCCAATAATTTCGTTTTTTTTTTAATAAGAGTATCCACTGGTCTAGCACCCAATGTTTCAATTTCTTTCAATAAATCAGTCACATATTTTCTTTCTGACAAACTAATGCCATACTTTGATCTAACTACTTCAATTGCTAGAAAATACCTTAGATGGCCCAAATCTTTAGTCTAAACATATTGTTTTGGATGTCTCTTCAAATGACTAATTCCTTATTGATAATTGCCAATAACAATGGTATCATCAACATAGACAACTAAAAGAATTATTTTGGAGTCTTGTTTCCAAATAAACACATAATGATCTGCATGCCTGCGCCAACATTCATATGTTATAACAATTTCACTGAATTTTTCAAACCATGCCCATGAAGACTGTTCAGGCTCATAAATGGCTTTCTTCAACTTATACACTTTATCTGACTTCCCTTGAGCAACAAACCCAGGTGGTTGCTCCATGTACACCTCCTCTTGTAAATCACCATAGAGAAAGCATTTTTAACATCAAGTTGCCGCAACAGCCATCCCTTGTTGGAGGCCACAGATATAACCACTTGAACTTAATTTGTGTGCACCCCTTGGCTACCAATCTGGCCTTTAATGTTTCTTCAATTGTATCAGGTTGATATTTGCTGCATAAACCGATCGTCACCAAACCGTCCCTTTTCCAGTTGGTAACTCGGGAGTTCCCATTTATCATTTGAATGAAGAGAATCCACCTCCTCTTCCATTGCTCTCTTCCACCCAGTATTAGAAAGTGCATCCTGGTAAGCCTTAGGAACAGAAATAGATGAGTGGACTAAAGCAAAATTTTGATATGATGGAGACAAATTCGTAAAGGCAACAAAATGTGCAATTGGATGTTGAGTACAAGACCTGATACGTATACGGATAGCAATAGGAACATCATCATCACCACAAGACTGACATGGATCAGCAGACGAAGATGACTATTGAGAGGCCGGCTGAGTTGGTGGGGGATGTCCAGCTTGCATTTTTCTTCTGGTGTAAACCTTTATGGGCTGCTCTTGAGAAACATCATGATGTATACATGCACTAGATTCAGTAGAGTCATGCAACTAAGGTGTAGAAAAAGTATGAATAAGGATAGGAAAAGGAATCATAGAAGGCAAGGACTTTGAGACTTCCTCAGAAGTAGGATAATTATTATTTCTATCAATCACACGACTCTCTTCTGAAAAGAATGGAGTACTTTCAAAAAAGGTAACATCAGCACAAATAAATTTCTTTTGTAAACCAGGATGATAACGACAATAACCTTTCTAGAAGTGTGAATATCTGAGAAAGATACACTTGACGGCATGGGGATCTAGCTTATCATTACCAGTACCTAATATATGAACAACGCAAGCACACCAAAAACTCGAGGAGGAACAACAAACAGTGGAGCATCAGTAAAGAGAACAAAATCGGGTGTTTTTCCATTCAAGAATGAAGAAGGGTTACAATTAATTAAATAGCATGCGATCAGTAAGGCATCTCCCTTATGATCCTTTGGAACATGCATATTAATAAGCAAAGAACGGGATACTTCAAGTAAGTGTTGATTTTTTCTTTCAGCAACCCCCTTCTGTTGAGGAGTATCGCACAAGACATTCGGTGCAAAATTCCACATTCAGGAAAATAAATAAGAACTTCTTTAAAAAGATACTCCTTACCATTATCAGACCACAAAATACACACATTCTTATTGAATTAAGTCTAAACCACCTTGTGAAACAATTGAAAAATAGAGAAAATCTCAGATCTTTTTTCTTGTCATTCGTGGATAACCATCCACAAAGATACTTATGAACAGACAAACTTTGTACTCTAGCTGGACCCCATCTATCAAAATGAACCATAGTAAACGGAACAAGTCTCTGTTTGTCAACTCTAGGACAAAATGACACTCGATGATGCTTTCCTAACTGACAAGCTTCTCATTCTAAAGAAGACATAGACTCTAAAGAAGGGACTAACAACTTCAAGTTCTTGAGAGAAGGATGACCCAGCCGACAATACCATAAGTAAGGAGAATCAGCATAGTGAAGAGCAGCACCAATAAGGTTATGACCCAAGTACTATAGGCCACCTAACTCATACCTGCCACCAATCGTCAGCTTCGTCTTTAGATCCTGAAAGACACAAGAAGAAGGATAAAAGGTTACAAAACAATGAAGAGATTTGGTTAATTTGCTAACAGATAATAAACTGAAGGGAAACTTTAGGACATATAATACAAATGACAGAGAAAGGAAGAAGTAGGTATAATTGCACCTTGCGCTAACACATTGAACAGCGATCCATCAGCTAGAGTAACAGAAGAATTAGGAATGCACTAATTTAGAGATTCAAATATAGAGGACTCGCCAGTCATGTGATTGCTCCTAAGTCAATAACCCAAGGAGCAGGTTTCTGAGAGGCAAGAAGCTCAAAAGTACCTGAATTTGCAAGGGTGATAGTAGAAGAGGAAGAAGGAGCCATAGACCGTTGTACTTGTTTAACAAGTTGATTATATTCTTCTTTGGAAAGCACAATAGAGTCACCAAAAGAATCTAACTATTGTTGATGATCACTAAGTCTACTCAGATAAGGCTCATCGCTCTCAGATGTGTAAGTAACTGGGCTTGCCCAAGCAGGCTTACCAACCTTGTCCCAACACTTATCAACCGTATGATCTATATGCCCACAATGCATACACTTATGAGTCCTATACCTCTGCCACCATCACCTCTACCTCGGCCTCTTCCTGAATCACAACCACGTCCCCAACCTGTGCCTCCATCACCTCTCCTTACAATATTCAATGCCAATACCATCACTAATTCTTGAGTCAAAAGGAGAGGGAGAAGCAGATATATTGATTCATTCAATGCACAAGTAAACATTAGCGAGAGATGGAAGTTCACTGCTAGCCAAGATCAGTTCACGTACAAAATGGTATTTAGGATTAAGGCCAAATAAAAATTTGGTAATCCTAAATTCCTCACTCCGCCTCTTTTGTAATTCCACATCATCAAATATAGGCTGATATAGATTCAGCTCTTCCCACATACCTTTGAGGGTACTACAATACTCACTCACACTCTTATTACCTTGTCGCAATTGAAACATTTTCTCGAACAGCTCATATACCTAGGATATATTTTTATCTGATGACTATGTTTCTTTCAAAGTGTCCCAAATTTCCTCAGTTGTATCAAGAAACATCACATTAGCACTTATTTGGGGTTCCATACTACTCCACAACCAGGTCATGATTATGTAATTCTCTCTTATCTACTCTCCATATCTACTATCAGAATTACCAGGTTTGTCCTCAGTCAGATAGTTCATTTCCCCCTTGCACCCAGGGACACTTTGACAGATTGAGACCCTACAACATAATTGGAACTCATTTAGTTTTACAGACGTGATTTGTATCCCCACAGTCTCAGAAAGACTAAGAATTCAAGCTTTACTTTCCATGAGCATAAAAGATAAAGGAGAAGGACAACCAAGATTAGCCAATGTCAGTCACTCACACAAGCTTAGTACAATTTAAAAACAACTTAAAAAGGTGAGAGATACTTATCATTCAAATCTCACACTTGAACAAATTAGGGCAACACCACATTAAACACATCTGAGCATCACCATGTTGCCAACATTGAAACTAGGTCATGATCTCTCTGTAGATCTTGATATGTGCAGACAGTACTTTAGCATACTGTAGCACATACTATGGCAGAGTATTGTACCATGTTACTGCAGTTTTATGATTAAAAAAAAGGAAGAAAGGGGAAGATAATGATTCCCCTCTCTCCGTCCCCCCCCCCCCAAAGGGAAGGGCTAAAAAAAAGAAAGGACGAAAGGAAAGGGGAAAAAAAGGGTAAAGAATTCAGGAAAGAGAGGATTCAAGAACCATAAAGGATTAGTTTTGATACAATGTCAAAGAATATAGAGAGAGAAAAATAGAAAAAGAAAGAGAAGAAGAGAGAAGAGAGAAATAAGAGAGGAAAGAGAAAGACATGAGGTTCAACCACCCTCACGCACCTATCAGCCTTATATTTTATTGAAATTTATGATATGGTCAAAACTGCCCATACAAATATAATTCGGACACTTAGGTCCAAAACTTAGATAACAAAGGATTTTAACATCTAAAATCAATGCTATGAGAAATTTTGGAAGAGCAACAATGCCAATGTCATTATCATAAAGGAATTGATAAACAAAAGAAATGAATGCCCAAACTAGAAGTTGATGAGTTGTCTGGGGATGAAGAGACAAATCTTAGATAATACAAGTTAAATTTGCATTATATAGAATTTTGCGATGAACCAAATTAGATTTCCTTTACAAACCCTTTGCTAGAACAAGCAAGTCAAAGGACACAGCTGACTTGGAGCACAAGTATATTTAGATGGCCAATAAGAAATTAGCTAGAAATGGACCTTAAAGACATGAAATTAAAATGTGGAGGAGCCTGCACCCCATCTAGATTTACACAAAACCATGATTGATTCAACTCTTCAGTTAGCATGTGAAAGACCTGCTGAAAATTCAGAGACAAAATGAAGGCTTTCCACACATCAGAAATTTACCTAGAAAGGACATAAAGAGAATAAATTCCAAATTCTTACATATGTCAGAGACACTTTAATAAGATGAGATTAATCCACAACCCCTAACTGGATTAAGGTAAAGTTCAGCATAAAGATACAAGGTAGCTGTTGTTGAAGATGGCAAGAAAACTTTTCCAGATAAAGAGGGAATATTATTAGATTAGAAAATAATTACAATCATGAGATCCTTCAGGTAACTCAGCATCTACAAGGTTTAAATCACAATATGATAGAATCATTATAGCCATTTTCAAGCGATACTTACCCAGAAATATCCGTATGACTATATGCATGCTCTATAATTCCTGCTTCCAAATGTGCTGCAGACACAATCTTTGGAGCTTCTCCTTCACATAACTTGGTTCCCCAATAAGCAATAACTTCTTCCAAACTTCCAAAATGAAATAACGTTTCTTGAATCAATTCTTGCAATGTATTATACAATGAAATTGACCTATCCTCCAAGATTCTTTGTTGGAAAAAAATGACTCTGGATAACCACCATGAAATTGTTTTCATTCTGGTACACTTGGGTGTCTTTCCAGCCAAATGCATATCTTTGACCTTGGACACCAACAACTTTGCAAAAACTAGGTACTGCAGGATAAAAGAAAAAATATAAGCCTGTCTATGCAAGACTACTTAAATTGAAATTGAGAAACATTAGCAAGGCTGATAGAACAGTAAAATTGTATAAATTTTCAAATCCGGCAAGGAGAGCACATATGGGGAAAAGAGCTGGGGAAGATTTCCAAAAACACTATAAATTCACTGAACAACAAGTATCTCATAAACATTGCACAACGGTGAATAAAGGTGTGATTGAACTATTAGATGAGATGATCCATTCTAGAGTAAATGCTCATTCATCCAACAAAGTAAGAAAAATTTCACAGAAATAGAAAGGAGGGGGGGAGAGAGAGAAAGAGAAAGATAAAGAGAGAGAGAGAGAGAGATTACCCATACAATGTGTAAAAGACCAAAAAAAAAAATGTGCACAATACCCACCTAATCATGCAATAGCAATTCTTTCCTCATAACTCACATTTATTCACTTAGAAAGGCACAAATATGGACTTTAGGAGATTCAAAACAGATACATGTAAACAGACACTCAGGAAGATGACATTTCCAAAGGCTAGGTCCTCGAGAAACAACAGCCTCACTAGTCAATGCATCAGCAACCTTAATGGTAAGGCATGATAAAAGCAGAAAATCAACATATCACCAATCATTAAGATCTTCATAATGACAATTATCCTTCATATCTCCATTGGTCACAGCCTAAGGCCTTGAGTTCTTTATGGCCACAGGCTAAAGCCTTCAAACTGAATGTATCTCAACTTGGTATTTTAGGTACCACAGGGTCCAAAACCAATCAGGATAAGTTAGTAAAGTTACTAAAGCTTAAGCTGGTTTGGGGGAACGAGTCCCTGCAGGCAAGAAGTGGGGCAAACCCTAGGCCATTCAAGATTGCAGACTGTAAAGAAGATTCTAGATATTACCTTGTTCCTGATTGTGTAAAGAGATGCCAATGGAGCAGATTATCTGCTTGTAAGGAATGAGGTGTCTAAGAGAATTTTAACGGTGTC
Organism: Amborella trichopoda; assembly: GCF_000471905.2. The sequence continues at coordinate 2,055,573 of NW_006499827.1, forward strand.
GAAACTCTATTGATTCATCGTAGTATCCATGCTTGTTACTAGCCTCATACTTATGCACCTCATTACAAGAAGTTAATTATCCACAAAATCATTAATCCTCCTACACTTATGTTCAACTGCGAACACAATATAGGTTTCCAAGGATCCTTTGGAAAGTTTTTCTTTTCTTTTCTTTTTTTAAAGACAGTTAATTACTAAAAAGTAAAAAGAAAAAGTATTCATTTTTATCTTTAAAAAGGAAAAAATCACCAAAAGAAAACATAAAGGCAACAAAGCACAATCATAGCTGAAGGACCAGGACCATAATGTAGATGCCCATAATGCAGTTAAAATTTCTAATACACAGGAATGTCAAGCAGCATTTTATATGCAGATTGCATTAATAACAGTATAAAAAAATAACTTAATTACCTGCAGATATAAATATTTTCCATGCAAATCGGAACCATCACAAATGAGCTGAGATCGAGCCCACTTGTTCCATTCAGTTACATCTCTAGAAGTGTTGCAAAGTAACTGCAAAGGACATGCAGGGAAATCTCCTGGGGGACTGTAATAATGAAAAAACAACATATTGGCTAATTGTAAACAATCCGATGTCAAGTGATTAATGCTTTTATTATGCATAATGTAAGGATATGAAATGAGGAAAAAGTACATAAAAGAAGTCAACTATGATGCAAAAGCATAGGTGAACCTCCTTATTTTTCATAAGTAAAGCACACATTGCCCTCTAGAAAAAATATTCCCAAGTGCCAAAATCCTTTCAACTTCAGCATGAAAACTTTCATTTCTCAATACCAATGCTTATTTTGCAAATTAAAATGAGTTTATAGGTTTTCGTGAGATGCTCATGATGATCAATACTTAATGATCCATATTTAGGCTTTAAATTTTCAATATATAATTTTTCATATTGTTCTTTTCTTTCCAACTATTACAGTTTCAGATTTAACTTCTTATTTCCCCAAATCTATCAAAAGCGAAGAGAAAGAAGATGAAATAAAAGAAACTGTTACCTTTACCGGAAGCATGTGTTTGCCTCATTAATCCAAAATCCAACACACAAAATCCCAATATTTTACACAAATAAATTCAGAATTTACATAACAATCGAACGTAAAAATACACCCATAATCCTTTTCTTTTATGATAAATTTAAATAATACTTGACTAATTTTACAAAACTGAAAACAGAAGTTCCATATGTAAGCATGAACGTCACATTTAAAGATAATGCAATTCTATCCCGTAATGATCATACTTACCCGGTAAGATTGCACTGTGTAAAAACCAAAAGAGCTGCAATTCCGATGCACATAACTAAGAGCCCTTTGATATCCTTGTCAGGATCATCGTCTGAGCCTAATGCATCAAGCCAGGCCTCAGATTCATTTCCAACCAAGAAATTCACAACTGCTCTCTCAACTTCACCAAATAAATTCTCAGCCCCTGCCCTTGTTTCATCAGACCTATGAGCTCCCAAGGAACCAAATATGAACCGAGAAGCATCAGAATTTAGGGCTTCACTGTAACTCCCCTTCTCAATCAATTCAACAAGATGCTCAAGCAAAGCTTGAAATGGTCCTGGTTGTGAAAAACAGACAGATGAAGAAAGAGAAGAAGAAGGAGAAGCTGGGGAGAGTGAGCAGCGAAATAGTCGGAGCTCGAAGTCTCTTAGGGTTTCTTCATCTGCTTCAGCCATGGCGGGAGCTAAACTTGTTATTAGAGAGTGGTCATGGAACTAGGGTTTCGGGTTCTCTCTACTTTAGTCTTGGAGGAAGCTAATAACTGGTTTGCAGAGATTTAGTAAAAACTAGGGTTTTGTATATGGCGGGAACTGAGTTTTAAGCGTTGCAACATTTTATATGGAGATCGAGTAACGTGGCAGCGAGACTTCCAGTACGTTTTTTTGGTTCAACGGACCAATGCCACCTTAGGGACCCGCAGTCATCGAACCGTTCTCGGACCCGACAGGCCCGATTGGACCCAAACTCAAAAATTAAAATATCTATGTATTTAAATATATTTTAATATATTTATATAAATTGATAAATGTGTGACCCAAACCCAAATAGTGTTCGGGTTTAAGATTTGGATCCGGACCCGACCCGTCAGGTTCCATTTTTTAACCCATACCCCGACCTCAGGTTCCGGTCCATTACCACCCCAATTATTTTTTGAAATTTGGCCACCAATGTTTTGTAAAAAGATGTGGTTTCTATAAGGCCTAGGCCTCATGGAATAAAGTAAAGCTTCTCCTCAAAATCTCATTGGAAAACATTCCGAGCATGAAAAATTTATCTGATGACATTAAAATCTATTTTTACTATCAGTAATTAAACTTGTAGCTCAAAAATGCTATAGGTCTCGCAAATTTGTGAATACTTGAAAATGGACAGTCTATATAATACATTACAATACGCACGCTTTTTAGGTCTTGTGACCCCAACGAGCATCCACCCTCCAATCGGAGACATTCAGCATCAAAGTAGCAGGGGTTTTCTTTGGTACATTTTCCATAGGGGTGGCAACCGTCGGGTTGGGTTAGGTCAGGTCTAGCCAGACCTAGACCCGAAAAAATGATATGGGACCCAAACCCGGACCCGACCCAAAAATAAATTATCTATGTAATTAATTATATTTAAATATATTTCGCATATTGGGATCTGAAAAATATTACCGGATCCAGACCCGAGCCTATGTTTGGGTCCAAGATTTGGACTCAGACCCGACCCATCAGGTCCATTTTTTTGACCCATATCCGAACCTGGGTCAGGTCTACCCCTCGGGTCTCGAATCAGGTCTGGGGCCATTGCCACCCCTAATTATTCACCGTCAAACAAACGTTGGACTATGATCTCCCTTGGGCACACGACAAGTACTTAAAAATGCTAATACGGCTTGGAATCTCCTAGGTTGATTGGGATTGGGAGGGGGTAATTTTGATTTAAAGAACATATACTCGATTTGATTTTCTTTATTTTTATTAATAGAATGGTAGAACATAATTCAAGTAGCCGACCCTGAATAGTTGGGTGTAAGGTTTAGATGATTACTATTTATTTCTATTTCATCCATACAATGATCCGCTGGAAAACAGCCCAAGTCGGACCTTAGGGCCAATTCAGATTTTTAGCCAATTTGGGTCCAAAGATACGTTGGTAATTAACTATTTATCAATACAGTCCATTAAGTGATGTTGCAACAACTCATTGTTTTTCTATTTCGGTTAGGCTGTAACCACCCAAAGTATACTTCTTCATTAATGAAGGACTACTTTTAGATACATATGGCACATATTTTTTAAAAGTGAGGTTCAAAACCCCAAACGAGTATTAGTAATGTATTGCCACAAAAACTCTATTTCAAAGGAAATAAGCATTTCCAAAAAGTCACAACAGCATCATACTAAACGGGTATCAATAATGTATTGGGACAAAAACTCAATTTCAAAGGAAATAAGCATTTCCAAAAAGTTACATCAACATCATACTAGACACACGGGACCTCATCAGCAATACCATCTGAGCTTTATCCCAATTATTTGGGGTGGTCTATATGAATCCTATTTTATTATTTTGCTCCATCAATGGTCAAATCATGAGTCACTATGTCTCTTCTCACAACTTTCATTAATGTTATTTTAGGTTTTTTTTCATGTCCCTTTAGAGCTTCCCATTTGAACGAAATCGCCCCTCGGGTGCTCTTCCCTGTTTGATCTTTTGGTAACCAAATTCAAGAGGTTATTTCCCCAAAACTTAGGTCCTCAAAATACATGTAATTTGACTTCTAACTAAGGGAGCAAATAGACAGTATGCTCAAGCAACAGTTCGAAATGACAATTTTGAGTGAGGTTGTGCTGGAGAATTGTAAGTGGCCTGTGGTAGCATTGCGCATACACCCAATGAAGAATAAGACCCATTTCCATGCTCCCTCATGTTAGCATGAAAATAAATTTGCTTTGTTCTTGACCATGAGAAGGTGGGCTGCCATGGCATGTTCTGACCACTACTTAAGGAATTCTTAAGTGCTCATCCTGGCTTGGCATTCCCTCTACTGTGGACACAATATCGGATTTGAAACGTATTGTAAGTTACTCTAGAAGGGTTTTCACTTTAGATCTATGATTTTGCCATTCAAAAAAGAGTACACATTTGATAATTCTTGAAGAATTAAAATGAATAGTGATGAATATCTAAAACAAAGTTAACATAATCTAATTTTAATCTTTATAGTTGAAGATACTCACGAGTGAAGTTCTACAATACTTTACTCATGGCTCGTCACCCTCTAAAGTTTATCAGACGATCATTATTGTCCAATTGTGTTAAATTTTTGCATATTTTTTTACAAATTTGATTAACCTAAAATTTCATGGGTATGTGGGTCTTTAGGTAGGTGCACCTAAAATAAATAAATATAGTAATATATATAATAAAAAGGACCAATTTACCCCTCTAAATATTTATGAGGTATTTTTAGTCATTTTACTTGTGATAATTATTTTTTAAAATAATTTATTTAGGTGCAAGTTAGTTAGATGTACATACATCCCAAATTTCAAATGAATATACTATTTAAAATTTTTATTAACATTCAAACACTATCAGACAACTGACTTTCGATGGTAATGAGCCATGAGTGAAATACTGTAAAATGTCAAATGAGTTTTTTGAAGCAATTTCATATATATATATATATATATATATATATATTAAAAGACAAAGTACTCTACAAATAAATTTTCAGGACATTATCATCGTCAAAGCCTTTTTCTAACTAATTATGGTCGGTTAAATAAAGTTTAAAGACACTTACTACCAAAATATTATTGTACTTTTGTAAAATTTTAAATTTGCCCTTACTTAATACTTGAGTTACATAGAAAATTAATTTTTAAAACAAAAACTCATGGTTTTTAATAAATACACCCATTAAAACATTCTAACATTAGTATTTGTATTTTAAGAGGTTGTTAACTTTAGACAAACCCTATATGTATATGTATATATATATATATATATATATAGGGAAAAGATGAGATTAGCCCACTAGCTCATATTAATATATAAGTCTAACGGCTCAGATTGAATCTAGGTCGATCTAACGATCACGGATGTCTGGTAATATTTGAATTTTAATTTTTTTTTCTACAAATCAAAATCATTTGAAATTTTAGGTGTGTGTTTATCAAAAATAGGTAAATCTTTGAAAAATATCAAAAAAAATATTTTACCTGAAATAAATTGACCAAAATACCTTTAAAAAGTTTTGGGGTGTATTTTGATCATTGTTTTTCACGAATAATTTGTTTTTATATTTTCATTAACTGCTCCTGATGAGAAAACACACACCTTAATTTTCAATTGATTTAGATTTGTAAAATAAATATTAAAATTCAAGCACTACCGGACATCCGTGATAGTCAAATTGGTTCACATTCAATCTAAGCCGTTGGGCTCATATGTTCATATGAGCTAATGGGCTAATTCCATGTTTTTCCTATATATATATAGGGAGTGATTTTATTCAACGGTTCTATAATAATATAATGAAACAATATTTGAAAACCATATTAGTGTTATCTATTTAACCCCAACTTTTAAATATGCATTATTTTCATTCTAACAAACAATCACAAAAGAACAAAATATAAGAATACATCCCATAGAGTATTTTTTAGTAGTCTAGATCGTCCAATTTACTGAGATTCTTAGTTCTCAGCCTTAAAAAAAAATGTCCATTTCCAAAAAAAAATTAAATATCTTTATTATCATTAAATAAATACTGAATAAAAAAGGAAAAAATAGTTTCGAGTTTATAAAGGTTTAGATCTTGAAACTAATTAAAAGAATGGTCTATATTCATTGTTGAAAGGGACTCATTTTGACTGAATCTGAGGCGCAAATTTTTTGGGATGAATAGAAGGTGTGTGCAATTTTCATGGTCATACAAATGCCACAAACATAGTTTTTTAGAAATGTGATTTCATTATATTACAGTGACATATGAGACCACTAACCATTGTTGCTACGAGACTATTTACATTGTTATAAGGAGGTCACAATCATTCTTAGCCATTTGATGTCAAATTATATAGCTTTGATGTATCACTTAACTTTTTTTTTTTTTTTGTGAACTTTGAATTCAGACAATAACAATATTACATCCACCCGATTTGAAATAGGACATAAAATAGTGAATGTGACATGCTTGAGCTAAAAATAAATGGTGTATATTTTTTGTAAAATTTTAGATGCAAAATCTATGCTTGGATTTTTCAAATATGACCGCATTTGAGTAAAGGGTGTGGTTTGTATAAAGCAAAGGCCCTAAAGAATCAAAGTAAGGCGCCCATTCAAAGAGCGTCGAAAGATGTCGTTTCCGTACTGATAATCATTATAATGATTGAAATTTTATTTTCATATCTAATTATAAAATCTAAAGCTTAAAAAATGTTGCAGATCAAGCAGATCCATGAAAACTTGAAAAGTTTGAAAATTAATGATCGAGATAATGCATTACAAGATGTACTATTTCCAATACTTCAAATCCTTTTTTTTTTATGGCCATGTATCTCAAGGTTGAGATGATCGGATTTCAGGGGTTTGCGGCATCAAATCATCTTCTTCTAGTGATTTTTTTAGGTGTGCCTTAGTTTGATTGTTTACATCTTCAACCTTGTATAAACTTTTTCATTAAGTAAATGCATCATTCCCCAAAGGGTGTGCTTTTGTATAAGGCTGATGCTCTAAACAATCAAAATAAGGCACACCTTCAAATAGCATCGAAATATGTTGTTTTAGTACTAAAAATCTTTGTTTTAGCACACCTTCAAACACATTTTCTGGCCTAAAAAATAATTTTTATCTCTATTTACAAAATTTAAAGCTTAAAAAATAGTACACATCGAGTAGATCTATGAACATTTTAATATTGAAAATTAATGTTCCAAAAAATGTGTTAAAATACGCACTATTCCCAAGATTTCAAATTCATTTTTTTCACGTCTACATGTCTTGAGTTCAAAACGATCGATTTGAGAATTTTTGGGCATCAAAACAACCTATTCTAATGAATTTTTCGAGATATGCCTTAATTTAATTGTTTAGGGTGGGCATCAAAACAACATCTTCTAATGAATTTTTTGAGGTGCGGCTAAATTTAATTGTTTGGGGTCGCACCCTTAAATTTATTTCCTTCTCCAAAACTCTATCTATTTTAAATATGCGGCAGCTCCCAAGGCGTATAAACGTGCCGAAAATGATTTTCAAGGAAAGCCCTCTGGTTACCATTTGCGATACATTGTCATATTTCCATTGCTTCTACTCAATGTTATTAAATTCGATTTGCTTCGGCCGAAGCCTTCGGATTTTAGGCATAAACCGAAGTGAACAGAAGCCTGGTGTTGCTGCTTCAGTCAGATTCAGGTTTACCTTGGGTCTACTTGAGTTGGAGCTTCAGGCTGCTTCGGTCAAAAAATAAATACCTATATAAACGTATTTTATTATTATTTATTATTGTTTTTTATTTCTAAATTTCTATCATATAAATATGTATTTTATTTACATTAAAGTTAAAAATAAGTCGAAAGTCTTCCCTCGAATTGTTTCATTTTTCTCACCACACAAAACAAAGACTCCAAAGCGAATCTGACAACATTGTTTCTATTGGCTCCCTTATTTTTATGGGGAAGGTTTATATACTTTGCCTACAACATAAAAGATATATGCTTCCCCTACCATCCAACCATCCAATTTGATCAAGAGAGTCACTCACTGTTCGATCTTAGATCCGATATCTCAAAGTATTTTATTTTTAATTTTTTTATACAAATTTTATGAATATTAAATTTGGTACATGCTATCTTCTCATTGGTGCACACCTATAAAAAATATTTAAAATAGTTTTTTGATAAAATATAATGACCAAAATACCTCTTGAAACTTTCAGGGGTATTTTGATCATTTTATTTTATTAGAAATATATTGTTTATATTTTTCACTAGTGCGAGTTTAATGGAAGATTGAACGTCCAACATTTGTTGTCAAAATAGTTTATAGAAAAAAATTAAAAATAAAATAGTGTAGAGACGTGAGATTGTGATTGGGGGCCTCCATTCTGTTGGATAAGGGGGAAGTATATAAGTTTGGGAAAAGATTGGAATAGCCTACTAGCTCATATGAACATATGAGCCCAACGTTTCAGATTGAATCTGAGCTAATCTGACGGTCGCGGATGTCCGATAGTATTTGAATTTTAGTGTTTTTTTTCTACAAAT
>NW_006499827.1:2066801-2087762 GCF_000471905.2 Amborella trichopoda
GGTGGATATATTTTTTGTGGTCGGCTCACGCAATAATCTGTATTTTTTTTTGGTGGTAGATAATAAGAGTCAGGATCTCTTTTAGAAGCTTTCTTTCCCATTTTTTTTTAATTTAGAAAAATACCTCTATACTTTTTATTTTTAAGTTTTATTTCACAATAAACCCAAGATTTTAAAAAATAACTTGGGGCATAAAAATTATAAATTTTATTTCTTCTAACCCCTGAGCTAATTTAAACCTGTTTTTGTAGACCAAATAAATCTATCCTCCTAAATTTCTCTCTCTCTCTCTGTCCCCGCACCACTTCTCTCTCTTTTTCCGTCTTTCCCATCTCTCCCCTCACTCACTCTCCTCCTGGTCTCTCTTTTCAACTCTATGGCCACTAGATTTCAACGAATTTTGTTCATTTTTCTTGTTTTTCCTTGCATTTTGGTTGGACAATGTGTTTCTCAACACTACAAGATCATCAAAAACTTTCCCGGACCTCCCATTTTTGGGAAAATCCTTCTTCGATTTTCCATTTTTTGTGGCAACATTTTGTTCCTTCCCCTGATTTGAGAACAAAATCTCTTTGCATTAGAAGTATTGAAACAACAACATCTGTACAACAATAGAAAAATCATACACATGAAACAGTGGCATATGAAATCATCAGAAGAGCAAATCTTACCTTGTTCCCTCTCTCAATGTATTTAACAGCAACAAGTTCTTTGGTTTTCTCATCTCTCACAAGCCTAGTAACCCTAAAATTTCCCAATCCTATATCCTTAAAAGGCTTGTACCAGTCCATCAAACACCAGAATCCAGAAAAAGAAGAGATAGAAAGAGATTCAAAATAAACTAGAGAGATAGCTCTAAGAGCATCCAATACAAATACAAAAAATCCAAAAATAAATAGGGGAATCGGAGGTGGGGTGGGGTAACGGGAAAGAAAATGAGCTTGAGGTCTCTTGCCCCCAAAGAGTGACAAAGCTTGATAAATGGATTAAGAAACACGAGAAGAGAGAGAGAGAGAGTGAGACACAGGAAAAAAAGACAGAGAGAAGTTTGAGTTATATAAGTGAAAAGAGTGAAAGGATTGGGTTTAAAAAGAGCATGTCTTTGTCATATTTGTTTAGGTTAAAAAATAAGTTTAAAATAGCTAGGGTTAAAAGATATATTTTGAAACCTTGTGTTTTATCAAGAAATTAAACCTAAAAATAAGAGATACAGAGTTATATTTCTTTGTTTTTGATAGATAAGTGGGGAGTACAAGTTCCGACCTGTTTTTAAAAATAATTAGTGGTTTTTAAATGGGTCAATGCAAATGAAAAAAAGCGGTGATGTGCATAGAGAGAAATGCGAGAGAGTAGGGTGTTTGTGAGGACATGTATTAGTATCAATATGGATATATATCAATATGGATATATACAAATACAAATATGTATTTGTATGAATATATATCCCTTGATAATATTAGATATCCCAGTGGATATTCATCATACTAACATAGGGTTGCAATGGGCTCGGGATCCGAAGGGTAGACCCGACCCAGGTTGGGATATGGGTCAAAAAGTTGGAACCGGCAGGTCAGGTTCAGGTCCAGGTCCCACATAGATTTTCAAGTCCTAATTTATAAAAAGTAGTTGAATAGTTTTCAATACATATATATTTTCATTTTTGAGTCAGATTTGATCGAGTCCAGGTCTTGTGACTTTAGGTCCGAGACAATCAAGCCAGAACAGACCTGACCCGACTAGACCCGACATGTTGAGCTTGAGAGAGGAATGTTTCCTGTAGTTTCTAAGAAACTCGAGATAAACACGGTTTCTCTCCCCAGTGTCTATGTTCAAAGCTCAGCGTAAACCAAAAGCTATAAAAAGATCACACGCTCCAGCGGGAACATGTCATGCATTCGTTCCCTATGACGCCAAAATTTAAGGATTCAATTTCTACAACTCATCAACTTTAAAGAAATTTCGTACATACAGTATAGACTCCATAATGAGCCCAATCAAATGACAGGAAATTCACTAATCTAGAGCGGGAATCCCTGGTTTAGATCGAAAATCGGTAGGAACCCACCTGGATTTTAGTAAAGTATAAATGGGTTGGAAAAGGATTGGGGTTGTGGTGGTAGCACTGCATCCTAATCATCATGTTGTGATTTTCGTTTCCACCCTAATCACCGTATTGTGATTTATGTTATTACAGACACCATCTCATTACCACTTTAAAAAAAATAACTTCTAAATTATTTGAAAAATTGGATTTGTCTTCTCCATTGAATTACCTAAATAATAAAAAAAGGAAGAGCATATGAATGCATTTGATTTTAACCGATTCACTAGTTCCATCAAAGAACTTGAAGAGTTTGCTGGGGAATTGGGTGATGCAAATTAGCCGAATCGCATGCACCCCTCCGGTTTCATTTATAGTTATTTTTTAAAAAAATTAAAATTATTAGGTAGTTTTTTTGGGTCCCATCGTTGGGTTACTTCTAACCATATTTTTGAAAGGCCGGTTCACCGAACCGAATCCGTTTTCAAAGCAGAGATCTAAACAAAATGTTTTGAAAATAAATTATGAACTTCTTAATAAAATCCTAAATTTCACCGGCACAAATACTTTGAGACATGTTTTCAGCCCAAGTAATTTTACAGTGTGATCCCGCGCGGGTATATGCCACGCATCCTCCAAATACACAGACCTCAAACGACCCCGCGTTAAAAGTTATTGAATGGCGATTTAGCAGCGAAGAGCGCTTTGCCAATTCGGCCCTCCAGCTAAGCAACATATTCCCAAAGTACCCCCAAATTCGTTCATAAGAAAACTGGACTGGTTTCCATGGGTCATACGACTCCGTGTTTGAAAAATCGGCCGAGTCATAGGTGTATGGAGTATAGGGTACAATTTGGGGATCTTAAAAAGATAAAAAATACAAAAAATAAATCTACTTCTAACATGTTTATTTATACGTTCTTTCGTTTTGACAAAGATTGGAGAGTAATTTTGGTCATGAATAATTATTTTGGTATTATTTATTTTTAGGATTATTTTGAACATGCCCCCAAAATTAATTTTTAAATCTATTTTTCTTATTAAAATCACTTTTTCTTTTACTATTTTTTAACCTCATTTAGACACATTTTGCTTAAGATTACTTTAAACATATATTTTATTTTAAAAAAAGTATTTTTATTTTAAAGTTTTAACACTCTTTTGCTACTACACACTTGGCCCAACTTGAGCCAAGTTACTTGGACCAACTTGGGTCACGTTACTTAGACCAGGGCAGAGTACTTGGCTCACGTATGGGCCAAGTACTCGGACCAAGTCGTTCATTGGAACACCTGCTAGAACTCATATGTAGATATGAGTCTCCACTTTGCTATCAAATTTTAAGATGGAAATTAGACTTGATCTTTTGGAAATATAAAATCAATATTTAAGAACTAAAATATAGTTTTTTGAAGAAAATTTGTTGGCCGTTGGTTTTTATTTATTTTTTGACCACCAAAGATGGATTTGTGATGCCTTAAAAATTTGACAAGTTCCTCCTCCTCATTCATACATTACGTAGAGAATGCGTTCACACTAAAACTTGTGATGAATAGAAACGAAGAGAAAAATGAATGAAATTAAAACGTTTCAATTTTTGAGGCTCAAGTGGAATTAGTAATTCTAAATACATAAAAAAGATAATAGACCCTAACTAAGTGGAGGAATATACAAGTAGATGATTTGCTTTTAGTACAATTATTATTGTCTATTATATTTTAAATCGGGGATTGTCTATAAAGAGAGCATTTATCTATTGTACATAGAGGTCACAATTATTCTCACATATCAAATTAGATGGTTAGGGATGAGTCAAGAAGTCCGATAAAATTATTTTTTGGAACTTGGTGTCTATTCAATGACACGCTTATAAACACCTATTTTGAAATTTAAACGACAAGAAAAATTATGACTTCAATGCACAAAAGATAAATGATTTATTTGTAGACAATCTCTTAAATCAAGGTGTTGTAAGTGTGTTATTGACTAAATTTAATTTTCAAATATTTTTCTCGAACTTTGTAACACACTTTAAGCTATTGAGTTTGACATATGATGGTTAGAAGTGATTGCGACTTATTTATAACAATAGTTTTATAATATATATTCCCAATAAAAAAGAAAAATTATGATAGGACAAATTTGACATGCGAGACATGAATATTCTATATAGTTATTTGAAATACAATAAATAACACATTGCTAACCATCTTGATGTACAATGATTAAAAATGATTGTGACAGTAACTAAATTTTAAGTAAGTTTCTATGTACTTTCACATTAAAAAGATAAGAAAATAAAAAATTCTATAAAGAGGTGTCCGAAATAAGAAAGTTCCTAAGAGAAGTTTCAGCTCGCATCACTGTAAGCTTAAGGACACGTGATATAAAGGGTAAAAGCTTCAAAGCACGCAACTAAAATAACCATATTTAGAAAAGGAAACACATGGGACGGTGGATGGGGCAATCAAACATTAAGAGAGAGGGAAAATGTAATTTGTAATTTTTTTAAGTAATTAAGAGGAAAACAAGCCGTATTTGTTTTTTCAAGTAGATTAGGATTTAGCTTTTTTGAAGGTGTTAGTGAGATGATGTCAGTGGTAATAATGAAAATTACAATGTGGTGACTCGATGTGGGGATGATTAGCTTTTTTGTTTTTTTTGAAGGTATTTTACGATTGAGAGAGAGAAATTGTATTTTTTAAAATATTAAAAAAATTTATATTAGGTTGCAACTTTAAAATGTAGAATTAAGGTGAACTTCAAAAATCCATCATAGAAACTTGTTTTGATCATCTCGACATCGAGACGTATGAATATGAAAAAAAAAAAAAATTTGAGTGCTAATCTAAATTATCTGGAGTGTCGATTTCAAGATTTTCAAACGCTTTTCCATCTACATTATTTAAACCATTTTTGGAGTTTAAGATCTTACATTTAAAAATAAAAATAAAATTTCAAGCCATCTTAAAAATTGTTAACACCAAAATTATCTATAATAAAATTCAGAAGTTTGATTGTTTATACAAACCACACATTTAAAAAAAAAAGATTGACATTTGTTGATTCATAGCTTTTTAATTTTTAAGAAAAGATCACATTTGGCGATTCTCAGTTTTTGAATTTTTAAGGAAAGATCACATTTGCTGATTCTAACCTTTTAATTTTTGAAATAATCGAGGCGGATTCCTCATGGGAGAGAAGAACGGGTGGCAGGAAGTACGGTGTGGTGGTAATATTGTAATATTCTCCGACACGAGTGGCACTTTTCTATCTCTATCCCAAAGTTATTCTTCAGAATCTCGTTCCCCCACCTCTCTCTCCCGAGTATTTCATAGTGAGAAGACGGAACAGCAAAGAAGAGAGAGAGAGCTCCGAAATTCCTAGAGAGAGAAAGCTCCGAAATTCCTAGAGAGAGAAATAGCGACCAAAATATGTAGAGAGAGAGAGTCCGAAATGTCTAGAGAGAGTTCCAAAATGGCTAGAGAGAGAAAGTCCAAAAAATGTCTAGAGAGAGAAAATCCCAAAAAATGTCTAGAGTGAGAAATTCCGAGCATTATCCTTGTGCGTGTCATCTGCGTAGGGAAGAAAAATTGATGGACTTCTGGGGACTAAGACAAACCTCAGACGCATTCCATGCCATGACGAACCTTCTCATCATTTTCCCTTCCCCCTCCCTCTCTCTCTCTTACTTTCTCTCTCTTTTGCTTGAGTAACGTGCTGATCATTTCCCTCTCTCTCTCTCTCTCTTTCTTTCTTTCTCTGAATCTTATAAAGGCCTTTGCATATGCTTTCCTTCTTTCATTGCGCGCACGAATCCAACGGTCACTGCAACGGCTCTCCGGCGACAATCCCTGCGTAAAAACCGCTTTCCAATTTCAAAAATAGGGCATTAAACCCTATCACCTTTTTCCCTCTCATCCCATTCCCTCTCTGTCTCTACCTTCTCTGCAACTCTCTCCCTCTATCTCTCTTCTGTTCCTGTAATCCGTCTGATCTCTGATATTCTGTATTCCCTAGGTCTGTTTCGTTCGATCTCTCTCACTCTCTGCAATTATTTCACTCTCTCTCTCTCTCTCTATATATATATATATATATATCTTGTAACGATTCAAGCACTAATTTATTTGTGGTGCTTGGGGCCATGAATTTAGAGGATGATGTTGAACAATGAGAAACAGAGGGTTCTGGCTAGAACAAGAAGCAGGAGATGGCGCCATGGAAGAGCGGGCACCATAATATTCTCGATTCTCTCTCTCCTCCTTGCCACGTCGGCGTGGTTCTCTCTTATCTTCTCGGGAACCAGAGGCCGCCATTGTTGGCACCAGTTTAAGGAATGGGAGGGTAGCCCCTTAGCTTTTCCATGGCAGCCACGAGAACCCATCCCTCGCGCGGACCAAAACCCTAATCCAAACCCCAACTCTAATTTCGTCCATGAAAGCTCAAATTCAACTAGTGACCTTTCTCTAAAGCACATTCTTTTTGGGATCGCTGGTTCATCTCAGCTATGGAACAAGAGGAAAGAGTTTGTCAAGCTATGGTGGAGGCCTAGCGAGATGCGAGGCCATGTATGGCTTGAAGAAGAGGTTCCCTGGGATGATTCATTGCCTCAAATTAGGGTTTCAGAGGACATTTCAAGGTTCAGTTACACAAACCCCACAGGCCATCCTTCTGGCCTCAGGATCTCTAGAATTGTCACAGAGAGCTTCAAATTGGGGTTACCAGATGTTCGGTGGTTTGTTCTTGGAGACGATGACACCATTTTTAACCCTGATAATTTGCTTGGGGTTTTGAAGAAGTATGACGATTCTGAGATGTTTTATATTGGGGGCCCCTCTGAAAGTCACTCTGCAAATACTTATTTTAGCCATTCAATGGCTTTTGGGGGAGGAGGAATAGCCATCAGTTATCCTCTTGCCGCCGCACTTTGGAGGATGCAAGATGAGTGTTTAGAGAGATATCCAAAGCTTTATGGGAGTGATGATCGCCTCCATGCCTGTATCTCTGAGCTTGGGGTACCCCTAACAAGAGAATATGGATTTCATCAGGTATTTATTCTGTGGTCTTTGTGTTTTTTCGATTGTATGCGCTGGATTTTTAATTGGGTTTGTTTTTTTCTTACTTGATTTGATTGTATCTTGTTGAATTTATCATGATTTGTATAGTATGTTCTGAATTTGTCTGTGTTTTCTATGTTCATCACAGTGGGTTATTTTACTGGGTTTTGTCATTCTGCAGACAATTTGTTGTTTTCATTGATTATAGAACATTAGCTATTCGATTCATTCTGTTTATTTTATTTTTATTTTAGTAAATTTTATTCTTTTTATCCGGAGGATTGAGTGAAACTACGCTGCTGTTTGCTTATTCTAGTGAATAACTAATCTATGTCATAGTGGTATAGTTATTACTTGTAAACCATGTTGGGCTTGCATTTTTTTTTCTCTCTGTTGTTTATTCAGTGAGTTATTTTATTGGTATCTATTCCTTCTGTACAAGTGAACAATATTAGTTGTTTAAAATGATTATAGAATGTGAGCAAGTTGGATGTTTTTAATCTTACTTGAATTGATTCGTTTGTTTCTTTGTCATACAATGGTGATTGTTGTCCACATGATTTATTTTTTAATTGATTGTGGATTTCGGGGAAAAATTGTTCATTCTGATCTGGTTAGAAACTTAGATGTCTTTCTAGAGGACTATTTATCTAAGTTTTCAATGTTGAAATAGTTTTGGTAAGTTATTAATTGTAAACTATGTTGCTCGTGCATTTTCTCTTGTTTATTCGGTGGATTATTTTATTGGTCTTTGTTCCTTTCATATGGGGTAGACAATTAATTGTTTTAGTTGATTATAGAATGGTAGCAATTGGGGTGATTTTTACATGACTTGAAATGATTCATTTGTTGAATTGTTGTTTATTTGTCATACAAAAGATGATGCTTGTCCACATGATTGGGTTTTTTATATTGATTGCAGATTTTGTGCAAAATTTTTACATTCTGACCTGGTTAGAAAGACGTTTTTCTAAGGACTACTTATCGAAGTTTTCAATGTTTGAAATAGGTTTTGTGGCAAGCACTAGAGTTTAAAATAGGGGAAATAAAATAACGCTTCCTTGTTCATTTAACTATCAGAAAAATTAATATTTGTTTAAATGATTCCAATGTTTTGCAGTGGGATATCAGGGGAAGTGCCCATGGCCTTTTGGCTGCTCACCCAGTTGCTCCATTTGTTTCCATTCATCATGTGGAAGCTGTCGACCCTATCTTTCCTGGCGCAAATTCTCTTGATAGCTTGAAGCTATTCACAAGGGCCATGAAGATTGATCCAAGGAGTTTCTTACAGAGATCAATTTGCTATGATAGACAAAGGCGGTTAACCTTCTCGGTTTCCCTCGGTTATGCAGTTCAAGTGTTCCCCAGCATTGTCCTTCCTCGAGAACTTGACAGAGCTGAACAGACGTTTTTGGCATGGAACAGGTTGGGCCACAGGAATGAGTTTGATTTTGATACAAGGGATTCCTATCGATCTACATGCAAAAGGCCGGTGATTTTCTATTTGAAAGACATTGGCAAAAATGAAAATGTTACAGTGGGATCCTACAATAGATTGAAAGGCAAGGATGATTTGAAAAGGAAGGTCTTGTGCTTCCCAAGGTCACTTCCTCTTCATGAAGTGCTGGATATCCAAGTGACAAGCAATCCCCTGACTGAGAAATGGGCAAAGGTTTGTTCAAATGTTCTATTCTCTCTTTCTTTGTGTATTCATGGCTTGAGCCTTTTTTAATGGCTTTGTTTAGATAATTTAGCTGGGAAAAGCGTGATGGTATTGCAAGCACATTCTGATTTATTTTTCTTTTGAATCAGGTACCAAGGCGACTGTGCTGTAAAGTGAACCAGAAGAGCAATAATCGTTTGGGATTGACCGTGGGGCAATGTGAGCAAGGGAAGCTTTCGTCTTTCACGGATAGCATGTGACTGCTGATCACACTGATACCATCCGGTAAAATTTTATTTGGGCCATACAGTCTCACCACATATCTCTGGATCATCTTTCTTGAGCTTTATGAACATATTTGGAGTGCAAGTTGAGTATGGATGGTCCATCATCTTTATGTGCTATTGCTGGTCTTTCGTCTTTGAAAGAGGTGCCTGGTTTTGTGGATGGCTTATTAATTGGATGTAAAAGGATGTGATCAAGGATAGTACTGTAAACGGCCATGTTCATAGCTCGGGGTTTTTCTTTAAGTTAGCATTTGTACACAATTGAGTTGAGGACGCCAAGCATACAGAGTTCAAGCTTGGCAATCAAATTCTTTGCCTTCATTTTTTTGTTTGGAAGGTGTTCCATCATAAATCTGATTCAAACAGTTGGCAAGTACTCCTGAAACAAAACATTGGTAAACTTGTACTTCGGAAATGATATGATGAATTCGGATTCTTCTCGTCTTTGGGCCTTTGCAGTCACAATTAACTTTGTCCATTTCTTTGCCATGTAAATTAGTGATAGTGATAGCTTGCACATGTTTTGTACAATATCTGTAATAACATGGGAGCAGCAGATTCTTATCTAAATCTGTGATATGTTGTAGGGCTTCCTTATTCTCTGGAAAAAATAAATTTTTAACAGTAATTGTAAAAAAAATATTTTTTGTAAATTGGAAAATTGTATGTTGTAGGAATCATTTCTTTAACATAATTGGAAGACATTATATTTCTTTTAAAAATTGGAAAAATTATATTAACGATCATTGTTATATATCAAATGTTTTCTTCTTTTCAGCCTTATTGTGCAGCTGTTTATGGAACATGTTTATACTGATGTCTTTATGCACATTCAGCTCTTGACAGCGTTCTCACTTTTCCTCATGAACCCATCTGTGTATATATTAGGATGCTTAAAGATGGTTGTTAAAAGTATTAATAATGGTTGGGTTAGTGGAGGACCTATTGGCCCTGGGGTTTCTCAAGCATTGGTGGGAAATGACTTGAGGGAGACTCAGAAAAAGGGATCATGCAAATGTGATAAACAGAAAAGAATATTTGAAAGAGGGATTTCTGTTGTCCCCTCTCATACTATTGACATTGCAAAGTCTTCTTAGCCATACTATATTGAAGGGTGGTGCAAATTACTTATTATATTGAGACCAGAACTTGTATGCACATGGTTTTATATTATTGGGGTTTTGCCTTTGTCCACTTATATGATACAATGTTTTAGGGTTTTATGTGAGTATGTTGTACTTAATATAGCTGATGAGAAAAACTTGGGGCATGCTATTCTCTAAGGAACTGTAAGTTCATCTTTGGCAGCCCCTCTAGAAGAATCTGAGGCCAAAGGGTGAGGATTATGTGCGTAAGGAACTTCACAGTCTTTTTTCACATAAACCCTATGTAATCTAGGACCAAGGGGGCTCTCAATGAATGTGCTTAAGCATCAAAGGAGCATGCTCTCAATGAGTATGTTGTACTTAATATAGCTGATGAGAAAAACTTGGAGCATGCTATTCTCTAAGGAACCGTAAGTTCATCTTTGGCAGCCCCTCTAGAAGAATCTGAGGCCAAAAGGGTGAGGATTGTGTGCATAAGGAACTTCACAGTCCTTTTTCACATAAACCCTATGTAAATTAGGACCTTGGGGGCTCTCAATGACTGTGCTTAAGCATCAAATGACCTGAATTACAGCCTGGGCCTTCTGAGGTACCGAAAATATTTGGTTCTCTCCTAACTCCTATATGGAGCGAATGCTTGCTAACCCCTAGCTATTGCATGTCTCTCCGATGAGTCTTAAAAGAAATGCAGATCCAATCTTCAGAATCCTCCATTAAAAATTACCTCTTCCTCATCCTCATCTTCATTGTCCCCTCCAATGTGTCAAGGGAGCCATGTGACTGTCACCTACCCTTGGCAAACCTGTTCTCCATGGGCAAGCTCCTTCCACTTACGTGCCCTAGAGCCACCTTCTCACCTATCCTCTGACCTGTTAAGGTAGATTGCACTCATATAGTTGCTAATTACCCTAGGATTCCTTCTTAAGATACATACATATTACAAAAAAAAGATTCCTTCCTAATTTTTTTTAACTTCACTAAGTTATGTCCCAGGGGTGTGAGGAGGGATACCCAGTAGGGTTCCCCAACACTATGTACACTGATGATGCATGTCACATTCTCTAGAGTGGGTGCCGTCAGTGTTTCGAAAAACGGGCTGCCCACTGCCTAGGAGCCCAAAGGGCCCTAGGCTGCATGCTAGGCATGGGCAGCCTTATCTGGGTGCTAATTCCTAGGCACTTGCCCAGGGCTTGTGCCCTTTTGACTAGAGAAAAAAAAGAGGCCTGTGAGGGAAATCTGGGTCTTTTGACCCATTAAATAGAGTGAAAAGTTGCTTTGGAGTATTCTAAACCCGCCAAAGTGAAAAAACTCCAACCTAAACCCCAAAACACCCAAAATCAATTGATTTTACAAAATTTTTGAATCGAAAAAATGTAAAGTTTGAAGAAGCATCCAAAAGCCTACCCTTTCTTATTGGAATTTTTTTTAGTGTTATACTCCTATTGGAAACTTGGAGTCTATGTGATTGTCTATCTGTGTATGACTGTATGTGATGATTGTATGCCACAATGGAGTATGGAGAGTTCGAGATTAATACACTATGGACTTGTTTATGTTTTCACTAAATTTTCAATGATTTGAAGTTCTGAATGTGTATGAACATTCGTGTGCATATATATGAAAAAAGTAACTTAGAATACTCATAAATACAAAAAAAATACAAAAAAATATATGAAAAAAGTAACTTAGAATACTCATAAATGCAAAAAACATACAAAATTGACACGAATATCTGTGTTTCGACAGCACATTTATACCTATATCTGAAACAATTTCACGTCCAGGTGCCCGATGTCCTAGGTGCTGGGCACTGGGAGCAAGGACGGCTGCAAGCGTTTTCTGAAACATTGGATGTCGGTCTCACCTGAGGTAAGAAAGAGTAAAAAATACTCTGGAACAAGCTTGTATGTGGTGTGGAGACTGGAGACAACTCTGTCCCTCTTGCCCTAGGTGCGATGACACCCACTCTTGAGGATGTGACTCGCATCCTTGAGATAAATAGTGATGTGGAACGACTACTGAGTTTCCCTATACACACTTCTGGGACAGAACATTGTCTAGTTAAAATTATCTTAGGAAGAAAGCTCAGATTAGTTAGGGATGCCATCTGACTTAGCTGGTTAGAGGATAGGTTGGGACGTGGTTCTAGGGAAGAGGGGAAGACATCCTCGACACATTGGAGAGGACAGGGAGGATGAGGCTGTGGAGGGGGTATTTTAAGTGGAGGATTTTGTTGATGGGTTCTGCATTTCTTCTAGTATTGAGGGGCCCGGGCAAAGTTTACAGGAGAGGCTTGTGATCCTTTGAGGTCTGTGAGCATCTATTTGAGCTTGTAGAACTACTACCATAAAGGAACTAGGCGGAGAGCCAGATATTTTGAGTATCCAGCAGGCCTATGTTGTGATTATGGCCCTTTGAAGAGGAGCAGTAATTGAAATCCCCCTTGATCGAATGAACACCATGCAAGAGCTGCTACAGATCAGCCCACAACGAATCCCACTAGACAGGGAAGGAGGCAAGAGAATGACCTAGGAAGATAGCACATAATTGATTCTTCTTCTCTCTCCAAAGGTGTGAATGGCTCTAACGTTTCCTTTAGGGTTAACTCTAAAGGAACCAATACCCTTAAACCTTAAGTTTAAAGTTTAAACCTTAGATTTGCTCAAGTTCAAGCCTATAATCCATCTCATCATTATCTTGTTGGAACCTTTTTGATTCCAACAAGCTTTAACCCCTTTAGAAACCTTAAAACCTATGCTAAACTTGCCTTAACCCTATCCCTCCTCACAACCCTTAAGTCTAAACCTTGTTCTATCTTCATAAGGTCCAAACCTTTATGTCCCAGTCCTTGTAGGAACCTAAACGCCTTAGAACTCCTACATCCTAACTTAATTGGAATTCCTAATTGTACATAAACCCTTTCTTCAGTACCCAACCTTGTGTGTCAGACATGTTTAAGCGCCATACCCCTTGATCCTACATCAATGCGGCTATGTACCTTTTCTTTTTAATTAATTTTTATTTTTTTTAGGGGATGGTGTGGATAGACAATTGAGCAATGCCAATGGAAAGAGCTCAAAGTTGCTTTCTACCAAGATATTGCTGACCTGGTTGTTTATTTGTGAGGCTTGTCAGATATGAGAAATCATAATTGAGAGTCACTTTCAGTATTATAATTGCTTAGTTTGTGCCACATAAGTTTGTTGCTTGGCTTGTTGGGCATGTAATATTTGAGTTGGGGTTCATATGCTATGTTATTGTGTGGATATAGTATTATCCATCTCTAAACATTTCCGACCATATTCATGTGGATTTCAAGGATGATTGTCATACGTGCTTGTCACTCAGACTTCTTAGGTACATGAAGCTAAATATGGAATCACCTTACATATTATTCTTTATGAGGCTCTATATTTTGAGCTAGGTGGTGCATATTTGAGCTTAGTGCATCCATCTACTTTTTGAAGGGGACAGCTTGAATAATAAACTGGCGTGTTGGACTATTTTACAACGGAGTAAGTCTTTTTTGTCTTTAACGGTAAAGAATTTGTGCAAAATGCCAATGACTATTAGGATGTCTTGCTCATAGTTTAAACTGTTGTAGTTTAAAAAGATTCAATGTCGAATGCTGGGTGAAGAAATCTTCTCAGGCAAGATAGGCTGTCAATGGTTAGGTTACCTCGAATTTTGTTTAGAACCATTGCCGTTTTGTCATCCTTGTTAGCCTTGACTTTAGTAAGAGGGAATGAGTGGAAGTGAAAAACTCAACATGGACGTAGTGAATTCTTAGGTAGCAAGGTATCTTGGGAGAGGGAGTTGGTTGGGAATATAGGGTGAGACAGGTTTTGTTTAGTGATAGAACACTGGGAGAGGAAGTGGGATGAGAGTTGGGAACAAAGTTGCTAAATAGGAATGGATAATAGATGTTGGCTTTTCCATCTGATTGCTATTTTTCTTATAACTTAAATACAACAGTTGAGGAAAGGGAAGGGAAGGGATGCAAGGTAACAGGGGGGTTAGGTATAGCGAGACTCAACTGATAATAGCTGGCTTTTCTCTTGGGAAAATTGTCTCTCATATATTTAAACATGAGTATCAATTAAGCCTGGAAGTAAGGCGAGAGGGGGGGAACAAGAGACTTAAAAGAGACATATATATGGGCGGTGGATTTTCCATTGGGTCTTTCTTGTCTAATATTTTTGAGTTGGCCAATGATCGAACATTTGCACTAAATGATATTTTGGTTTGGAAGTGAAGAACTGCAGTAATATGCCTGTGAAATAGATGCATCATAGATTGCTTGTGTCTCATTTATTATTTTATTTTATTCTCATATTAAAATCTTAGTTGCCCTGTTGTTTCATGAATTTGACTTTTGTTATGGACTGTAACTCGGGTGTGAGTTTCTGGTATTATGAAATGAATGTTAGCACTTGTGGTCTCATGAAAGCAATCACGGGTAGAGCGTAGTCTTGTTCACCAAAGTGCTCCTGCAATCTCATGGGAGTCTGGTTGTTGAGGTTGTGGTCAATGTTGTTATGACAAACATGGCGCTACTGGGTTGGTCTGCCTAATGCAGCAAGCTCTGATGTGCTGTCCATCTAATAGGTGGGCCCTAGGTATCTATCTAAGCTTCTGGCTTCTTTATTTCTTTTTGGATGTTCATCTCAGTCAATCAACTGTTTGGGAAGTCAATTCTTAAATGACACCCTAGTGCTGGAGGGTCCTTGGAGATCAGAGCATCTGTCCTGTCTCAATGAATCCTCCATGGCCTGTTCCCATTGTCTATTGCCCCAGACTTCCAGTGCTGGCCCAGACTCCCAGTGCTTTCTTTCTGTTCTTTATCTCTGTCTTCTTTCTCATATTCTACTATTTTTCTCAGTGTAAGTTTATGTATGTTTGCACCTGTTGCATTATGATGTATACCCTTGTTAATAATCTACTAGACCCAGTTTTTCCTTCCCTCCACCTGTGTTCCTCCTTCAAATTTACTATTTATGCCTCTGTGCATTCAGGCAGGTTTGGACTCTGTGCAACTTGTTGCAGACACAAGTAAATGTTATATGATACATTTTTTAAGGGAAAAATTTAATTGCTTTTCTATTCAAATGTTTTCCCCTTCCAAAAATCCATCTTAGATACGGATTTTGGATCTAATTTTCTTCAGGTTAATAATCTTGACTGCCACAATCACGGAAGTGGAATTTAAACCGTGAAAATATATTATTTTAAATGAACTGACATGAAGCGTCCGAAAACGGTCCAAAAGCAAAGTTTAAAATACAATCTATTTTTTAAGGTTTAAAATCTAATTTTTTTTAAGGTTTAAAATCTTGACCGCCACCATCATGGAAGTGAAATTTAAACCGTGAAAATATATTATTTTAAAAGAATTGAATTGAAGCGTCCAAAAATGGTCCAAAAGCAAAGTTTAAAATACAATCTATTTTTTAAGGTTTAAAATCTAATTTTTTTTCATATTCATGATAGTGATGGTTGAGATTATCGACCTGTGAAATTTTAGATTTAAAATCCATCTCTAAGATGGATTTGTGGAAGGAGGCTGCACTTGAATAGGTGCATTGACTGATACACCAAAGCGTAATCCTTTTCCTAATATATTTTCATGGCTTGTCATGCAATACTAGCATATTATTATACTAGCTTGGGAAACATGTTTATCTAACCTTTTGGTGCTTCAAGTTGTCTTATTTTGTAATAATTTGATTTTACTTATTTTTATTATTTAAGATTTCGAGGGTGACCTTGTCATGTCATGCAGGCTAACTTTCACATGAGCATGGTTAGCATGAAAATCTAGGCATTTGGAGAACTCTTTGATAACATTAGCAGGTTAACGTGAGCATGGTTAGCATGAAAATCTAGGCATTTGGAGAACTCTTTGATAATTTGTGTCCGAAGAAAAATGCTTCATCTTTATTTTTTATTTTCCAATTGTTAGAAAGGCCTTGCACATATTGCAATTTTGGCATCACTCGGAATTTCATGATGCAAAACATGGTTCGATCATTTATGTATGGCTTCCCCTGAAAACCATCTCTATGCTTTTTGGTGCGAGTGTTGACAATAGACGGAAAGCCGTTATGTACCTTTCTCTTTGTTTCTCTCTTCCAATGGTACATTAGCTTGATATCTATGTCTTTGCTGGAAATGTGGAACACTAGATTGCAAGCAAGAATGATTTTTCTTCTTTTCTTGCTTTGTGAAGCCATAATGAATTTGGTCTTCATAGTCCATCTCCCCTTGGTTTTTGCTCTAGTTAATATCTATATTTGGAGAATACATGGAACACTGGACTGGAAGCCATAATGAATATCGTTCGAGCATATCTCTTGTGCTTATAAGGTGACTAGTGGGTAACACCACAGCCAACGCCCATCACATACCATGTATGTTATTGGGGGCAGGAAGGGTCACAGTACCAGCATCATCACATCTAAGATAACTGTTGTTTCTTAGAAGCTAGGAGAGAATTACATCCGGCAAGATTTTGCCAGGTGCCTTGGCTCTGAGGCTACCTTGGAAGTAACCTTGTACCTCTCTTCTTTTATCAATACAATTGTCAACAGTTATCAAAAAAAAGAATTACATCAGGCAAGATATTAAATGGTCAGTAAATTTACTAGACGGTTATATTGAGAAGGCGTTCTATTAAATGATCTACTATAACATAAAGTCATAGCATGTAAACTTTTCGGAAACCTTATTTGGCAACCAAAGATTGGGCCTGCAATGTATTTAACGATGTTCAAACACAGGCACTTTATTGGGAAACCTTAGAGGTGGCCTACAATTAGATTAGGCTTAGCTTATTATATCACCTTGCTCTTGTAAATATCTTCAATGATTGTGGAGCACAGATGTCCTCAACTGTCAATGCAATGGAGGTTTGATGTTTGTATTCATTTGCCTCAAGAAAATCACTTTGAAAATCAATTTCACTGCTCATTGTAAATTCAAATGTTAAGTATTTAACAATGTCAATGGAAGTTTGATGTTTGTATTCATTTGCCTCAAGACACTTTGAAAATCAATTTCACTGCTCATTGTATTGATGGGATTATAGAGGGCATGTGTGTCCTTTCTTATAGAGGGAATACCCATATGCTTGCACTGCATCTTTTGTCCAACCCCGATACTCTTCACTGTGAATTTTCTATAGGTCAATTCAAATTCACATAAATTACTAATCAATTGAAACTTAGAAAGTTGAACTCAAATTCTTTAAATTGTTGACCAGCTAGTAAGTCCTTTTTTTTTTGGGAAGTTAATTTTGTCAATGAGAACAAAATGTTCTGTAATTATATGTTTGTCCACAAATTGGGGGTACTAACAAGGACCACTAAGATTTACATCATAGAAACTGTAAGAGAGGTTCTGGAAGCCTCACTATTGCAGTTGATTAGCCATATCGTTCGCTTCTCTCCATGATAGGTGGAAAGATAAATGTCAACAAATTTCATCAGTCACATTCGCGGATCTCAATGGGTATGTTGATTTCTCTGCTGCCCCATGACATTAGGTTCTTTGAGTCTGTTTGACTTCAATGTTCTTTCAATTTGGGTGAACACTAGGTAGTCCAATGAGTAGTGTCAGAAATTCAGCCTTGTACGAGTCACACCTCATTAGAGGTCCTGACACCTCCAGCACCTGCTTGACCCGGGTTTCCTCTGGATGGCCATCAATGTTCAAGATCCCTTTACTATGTGGGTCCATATTGTACTACGAGACATGCTGTTTTAGTTTGCTCCAGAAAATCTCTTGCCACTAATTTTCAAAATCTACTACTGAGCCCCCAAAACTCCCCTCATACCTTGGCCAGGAAATGTCGTTGGCCCTGATTCTGTCTTTCAACCATGACCCTGTAAGGTATACCATATCGAAAGTACGCCATCCCTTTCTAGACACAAATCAAGGTTGAAATGCATTCTCTAGAGAAAAATATCTCATTTTATTAAGCTTGGGGATATCCACTGTCGAATGAGAACTCCTGGATTCTGGGATAACCAAACAATAGCTAAACTAGTACAAGATTCCAAATTTTTGTGGCATTGTCGTGAACAGATGGTTCGCTGTTTCAGTATCTTTTTTGCACATGATACACTTGTAAGGTATGGGGATTCCTCTATTCACCAGGTGATCTATATCTATTGTTAGTACCTTATTGAGAGCCACATGCCGGCTAAATGCTTGTAACTTTGATGGAGGTCGCATGGTCCAGATTCTAGAGATGTACATGGCTAGTATTTAGGACCCTGGCTCAAACGCTTGTAGAAGGACTTAGCAGAAAACACGTCTTTACTATCAGTATCCCAAATTCTACAGACTTCTTTTTATGGTACAAAGAAGAAGTTCTGTAATTCCTTCAGTAGCACTATCAAAGCGACAAAATCCCCATCTTTTAAATTCCTTCTCGTATTAGGTCTCTGTATTGCAGAAGTCCTGTCACCTTGTACTATCTCAGCTACTGTTGTATCAGGCTTTGTGGCTAGTTAGTAAAACATTGGACAATGATCTTTAAGTGGTAAGTCTTTTATGCCATACGTCTTTCCAAAATAGGGTCTTGTTGCCATTCCCTATGCAGGTTCTTATGTAATTTATGAACTCTATTCTGACTCCTTTTATGCTTCTCCATGTACCAGACATTTACTATTATTTCTCTCTCCAAGGGATAGAAGCCTTGTTTTCCTGGAGTCTAGTTCTCTTTCAATGCGAAACCTTGTTTTCGGAGACTCCAGTTTTGTTTTCTTCCACTTCTCTCAATTGGAACTAGCTCATAATTTGTTGATAGTAATTTGTGTAACTTGGAAATCCTATCAGACAAGGGGATGGATTCTGATGAATTAGAAAGAGAAACCATTTTATTTTGAGATATATGAAGAGCCTTATGCGTGCCCTTGCTAGGTGTGTCTTTTGGGGTTTTCTTTTGGTGCTAGACACCCTTTTGAGTTAACCATTGCTTGATCTATGAAGTTTGTGAATTTCATGATTAAGGGTGGCAAGGAAACGGACTCACCAAGCTTGGGATTGAAGGCTTTGCTTATGCTTTGTTTAATAAGTAATTTTTGTTTAGGAGGCAGGAAGGGTAAACATTTCCTCGGACCTTGGCATGGGCCTACATTGCTCCGCCCTCACCCACTTTGGGGCCATTTGGGCATTTGCTTTGCCTCAAATCGCTGACACTTTGTCTGGTCCTGATGAGAAAGCCCATGAACAAAAAAGAAAAAAATTTAAGAGAGAACCCCAGAAAATGATTTTTTTGAACTTTATAAGCTCATGCCATTTCATGAGCAGCAAGAGGTAGCCCTTCACAAATACAAAAGTCTTATTATTTGACAAAAATTATTAAAAATTATTATTATTTTTAAAATTGTTAATTTGGTGATGATGCAGCAACCTATAAAATTTGGGGTAAACCAAATACACTTAGGGCGAACACGATTTTTTGTTTCCCAAAATAGAAAGGCCATATTTATTGTATTTTCGCTCTCCTAAATGAGACTATTTTTCATTTTTTTTTTCTTCTAAATGTTTCTTCCTGTTTTTCTTTGCATGGACATAGAGGATGCTTGTGCTCAAGTTGAGGTGATGCAAATGTCCCTAAGCCCCCCCAAGTTGGGGGACGACATATGCTATTTAGGTCTGCCCTTGAATGGGCCAACTGTTTCCCAGGCAATAAATTCCATGACAACCTGGGTGATGTATATGATACACCACTGATGTATCTAAGGTCTCTTCATAGTGATAGATGAGGGGGAGATATGCCTTTGCTTAGTGAATGTGCAGTACCACTATATACCATGCACAAACTATCCCTTTACTCATTGTAAAACATAAATCTTGGATGTCTCTTCTTAATTTGCCATTCCCAAGTGAATGTCTCTTCTCAATGACAGATGAGGGAGGTTTACCATTCTCCCATGTGAATGTATGGTACCATAGTATATATACCATACAAGTTATGTATTGTATTGTGTCTCTTTGCTCATTTATATATCATAAATCTTGGATTTCTCTCTTTGGCCGTAAATCTTAACCAAGTTTTCAAGAAACACTAGGCGACTGGCATGGTGCCTAGTGCCTCGGGCGCCCTGCAATACAAATTTTTAAGATATATACATATATTTGCTGTCCAAACGCACATATATGCATATATTTGTGTCAATTTTGTATTTATTGCATTTGAAAATACTGTAACATACGTTTTTATATATAAACATATGACATATCGCATGTTCAGAATAAACTTGTTCAAAATTTCAAAATTAAAACTATACAAAACATTTAAAAGTCTAATAGGCTGTGTGAGAGTAATAGTTTGATGGTCTCCAACTCTCCAATTCTCTATATTCCATATCCATAAAATAAATCGTAATAACATCCAAGTCTCCAACTCTCCAAGTCTTCAACAAACTGGCTTTTAGAATCAAAAGTATCAGAAATAGGTATAGCAAAGAGATTGAGCGTATTTTTTTAACTTTGGGGGTTAAAAAAAACCCATAACATTTTTATACTATAAAGGGGTCAAAATGACCCCTTTGGGCAACTTAAAAAAATGCAAAAGGGCCCCCAGGCCCTGTGCGTCCTCCCAAAACTGGGTGTTGGGCGCCTGCCCAGGTACATCCCCTATCTTGGGCTGCCTAGCACTAGTGTGCTATATATATATATATATATATATATATATATATATATAGTAGTGTACGTACGGTCGGTCGGTCGGTCGGCGACGACGTCGTTCGTTGTTTAGTTTACGTACGTTACGTTACGTACGTTCGTCGTACGTTCG
>NW_006499827.1:2108085-2121016 GCF_000471905.2 Amborella trichopoda
TATCATATTATAAAATAAATATAACACAATTATATATAGTATAATTTTTATATTTAAATTATTACTATATATATTTTTTATACTATTATATGCAATATATAGTATATATTAATAGAATAAATATAAAATACAATATATAATGTATTATATATATATATATATATTTATTTATAATATTATATAATATAAAATATAATATATTTTATGAATATAATAGATTTTTATAATATATTATATAATATATTTTATGCATGTAATAGATATTTACAAAGCAATATGTATTATATATCATTTTATGTCTAATATAAAAATAATATTTAATATATAATATTTGAATAATATTTAAATAAACATGGCTCTATATTCCAACATGTTGTCAAAGATAGATATTTAGAACTTCTTCAACGTTCCAGCAAGTTATCAAACATATACACTCAAAACTTCATTAAATAACTTCTTTTTTCCCGACAAAGAAGATCTTCTAATTTCCAAGGGACATTTACTTTCTAGTTATCAAACAAAGCCCTGCAAGTAGAATCTAGGGATATCTCCTATCTCATAGGACTACCAGAGAAAATGGGCATTTCAAATATTTCAGTGTGGCACTCTTTAGTCTAGAACCTGGGGTGTTTGCTCAGAGAAATCATTTCTATTTCAAATATTTCAGTGTGGCACTCTTTAGTCTAGAACCTGGGGTGTTTGCTCAGAGAAATCATTTCTTTCTCATCCACTGCAGCAGGTGCGGACACACCTGCACGGATTAAAGGTGACGGTTGCAAGAATCGCAAGACCACATTTCTTTTATTTTATGGATAGGGTTAGCTTTTGTGAAGTTAACAAGATGATTAGTGGCCTACTGATGGGGTCAATTTAGAAAGTTCAATACTCAAATTAGTTGTTTATTTCCTTTATTTTGCTTTTCCAAAATAATTAGAAACAATGTCATATGGATACTTAATTCCTCATATTATTTCATAATAGACCATCTTTTCGTTTTTATTTGAAGCGACATAAGGAAACCTTTAAAGATTTTACAGCACCACCTCATATTTCTTATCTCCCTCTTTTATTGACTTTTGGCCATAAAAATTAGTCACAACAAATATTTTTATACCATTTCAACCTAAAAACTTTTTTAACTATCTTTTTCCCTTACCACCCATTAAAAGTTGTTGGGTTGAAATGATATAAAAAGATTTTTTAACGTTAATTTTTATGATCAAAAGTTAATAAAGAGGGAGATAAGAGATGAGAGGGTACGGTGAATTCTTTAGGGGTTTTCATATGCCGCTTGAAAAAAAAATGGAATCTACCATAAAATAATATGAGAAATTAGGGTTCTATACGAATTTTTTTCAAATAATTATGATATTTTGGGTAGTTGATGAAAACAGAAGTTTGATTTAGGTCTAGATATAGGTGGGACATGAGTACTGGAAGAACTTTTAGGATTTTATGTCTGGTTATTATAAGCTTCTTGATGTTCTTGGTCTAAGCCATTTAATTCCACTCATATTGAGTTTATTCTTGTGTTATATTCTTCACGTCTTTGCGCTGCATAACGAAGACTTGTAAACACGATTAAAAGTACTATTTTCTAACAGGAAAGGTTTCTATACTTTCCCTAAGCACAGAAGATTTATGTTTCTCCTACCATCCAGCCATCCAATTTTGATCAAGACAGCCACTTATTGTTTGATCTTAGATCCGACGTCTCAAAGTATTTTTTTTTTAGTTTTTTTTTACAAATTGTATGAATATAAAATTTGTTACGTGTCATCTTCTCATTGGGGCGCACTTATAAAAAATATTAAAAATAATGTTTCAATAAAATATAATGACAAAAATACCCCTTAAAATTTTTAGGGGTATTTTGGTCATTTTATTTTATTAGAAATATTTTTTTTATATTTTTCACTAGTGCGAGTTTAATAGAGGATTGGATGTCCAAAATTTGGTGTTAAAATAATTTATAGAAAAAAAATAAAAAAAAAAATAGTGGAAAGACGTGACATTGTGATTGGGACAATCTCAACCCTCCATTCAGAATGGGGGCGGTTGGATACAAGGAAACATAGAAAACTTGCCCTTTTCTAACATACTAAACAAAAGAACTACTTGATCCATCCAAAGTCAAACCCTTAGATCACATTCACTGTTTCAGTATGGGGTTAAGCTTAGACTGATACCTTTCATTACTTATGCCATGTTCAAGGTTCGAAAAACCGCGACGATATCAGATATATCGGCTCTGAGCCCTAATCTGTGACAACAATATGACTGGCATGACTAATTAGCTAAGATCGAGTAACATGGTCAAATATCATCGACATGAAAATATTTCAGTTTATTTTCAGTGGATATGGTGGTGTCGATGCCAATGCATTTGGGTTGCAAAATTTTATTTTTTAAAGTACTAATTCTATTTGTTTTGGCTTCATTAAATCGATTGTTGTAAAAAATATCAACTGGTATGCTTGTTATAAATTCCTTTTATTTTAAAATTTAAAATAAAGACACAATAAATAGAAATAGAGTTATTAATCAAAGATCCTTAACAATCACTTATTTTAACACTTTGCCTTTATGAGTCATGCATTGCATTGAGCACTATTTGAAACAAAATTGTTTCCTCTACTGAAAACCTTACATTTTTCATTGTTTAAATGTCATCCCCTCTACTACGAGTGCGTTTCAGTTTGTGGGAAAACTTTGGACAAAGTTTGAAAAGAAAGGAAGCTGTAAACAAAGCTTGATAAGAGACAACAAACATAAATATTTAAGCTCAGTGGAGAAAGGGACCAACCAAAAGTATATAATTATACATCTAAATTATACACCCACCTAGGCACGACTGCAACATTCTTTGGGATTCAAAATTAAAATTTTAGAAAAATAAAAATAAAATATATACTGAGCCCCGGGGAAAGGGGTTGTGAATCAACGGGGAAAGGGGTTGTGAATCAACAACGTAGATTTCATATAGAGAACACATCGAAAGGCCTACCAATTCGTTTAGAAAAGCTCGAATCTTGAGGTGGCATTATTTGATTTTGGCATAAAATCAAGGGATTGTATGCTATAAGCCTCTTTATCTCTATTACAAGGAGGTCCCAGTTACTCTTGACCATTAGATAATCAGTTGGATGGCATGGTGTGTGTCACGAAGATCAAAAAATTCCTTTCTAATTTTTGAATATGGTCAATGATACTCTTAGAACCACCTGATTTGCAATATGATGGACAATAATTATTGAGACTTACTTGTACCTAAAGTAAATGGTCTCTTTGCATATTTTTGGATACTATCTTTTATATTGCCAAAAAAAACTTGTAACATGATAGAAACGCTTCAGAGGAACTTCCTATGGGCAGGAGTTGCAGAAAATAAGGGAGATCGTCTTGTTAAGTGGATGACAGTTTGTCTTATTTACGAGGATGGACACTTGAGGGTGAGAGAAATAACAGACTTCAATATTGCAGGTATGATGAAGCTGACATGAAGGATTTTAGCAAATTCATCGTCTTTAGTTGCCTGGTTTTTCAAACACAGGTATTTCAGACTATGTTCCATTTGGGAGTCTGTAGCTAAGAAGGGTTGTTCTCATGCTTGGAAGGGTATTCATATTGGTTTATCTCAACTAAGGGATAATGTCCAATGGTGTATTAGGGCAGATGGTGGATTACTTGATGGCCCGTTGGCGATCAATGCAGTCAATCTAGGACTCTTTAGATGTCAGAGGTCAGATGGATTTCGGGGAGCTTAAAGGGTGGAAGGTTTCTGAATTTATTGATAGTAATCCACATTCATGGACACTGCCTTTACATTCTTCAACTTTACTGAATAGCATGTGGGGTGATGTGGAGTAATATACTCTTCCCTTGCAGTCTAAGAAGGATTCATTGGTATGTATTTATTTTGTAAATGGAACTTTCTCAATCAAATCAATGTGGGACTTCATTCGATATGAGAGTTTATCTCAAGCCTAATTTCGTGCTATTTGGTCCTCGAAATGTCACCCACGTTCTTAGTGGTTTTCATGGTTAGCTATGTATAATTGGTTATCGAATTCATCCATATTTCAGCAGCAAGGTACGCACATGGCTACTATTTATCTTTTTTGTAAAAACAACAAGAACAATCTATGTCATATCTGGTTTCACTAACCCTTTTCGATGGATATTTGGTGATCTTTAGCATGGCGGTGTGACAAGATATTTGTGTTTGGCACTAGGCCCTCGATATTCTTCATTGGTGGTTAGCATCCAAATTCAAATCACATGGGTTACTTGACATCTAGATTGCAGTTTTTTCACAACAATCTGGTATCTGTGAGAGGAGCAGAACATACAGCCCTTTAGATCTAACACTCTAAGGAGGGAACAGGTTGCAATTCGTATTACTTCACATGTTAAGGTTCTAGCAGAAGTTAAAAAATGGGCTTTTTATTTGTTAGAAAAGACAATTATTGAAAACTTATAGATTAATTGGCGCCAGTAGAAGCCAAAATCCTAGGTCCCAATTGCATGGTCATTTCATGAGGATCAGTGCTATAAGTTCAATATTGATGGTGCGTCCTTGCATAATCTTAGTTTCGTAGGATTGAGTACGGTCATAAGAGATAGCAATAGTGGATTTGTGACAGTATTCGCTAAACACTTTACAGTTGCTTCTAATAATTATGCAGAATTTCAGGTTCTTGAGGAAGGTATTCTCTTAGTTATCCAAATAAGCTGCTTCCCGATATCGATGGAAAGTGATTCATCTCTGATAGTAGATGCTATTTAGGATCGTTGCAATGCCCCATGAAAATTACGACTGATATTTGACAATTGCTGTTCAAGGCTTTTGCCCCATGTGTGGTCTATTGCTCATGTCTTTCGCAAAGCGAATATGGTAGTTGATGCTCTAGCTAAGAGGGCATCGGCTTTTGTAGGTGCAACAATTTGGCACCATCGTCCGTCAGACTTTCTTTCTCTTTTATTATTACATGGTTCAATACAATTACCCTATTATAGGCTTGTAAAATAATGTGTTCTTCTTTTTCCTATTATTGAAAATTCGGGTTGGGGGCCCTCTCCCTCACTTACTTACCCAAAACAAAAAAAACCTGTATATATTGGGGTCGTAGTGGTAGCATCCCCACACCCAGTCACCACATTGTGGTTTCCATTCCTGTCACTAACACCACCTCACTTAACACCTTAAAAAATCTAACTCCTAATCTACTAAAAACAAGGTTGGGACCTATCTTCCCCACTGAATTATCCAAAAAAAAAGTAAAAAATTTGTATGTCTTGTAGCACAACCTGCAACCAATTGGAAGTTATCCGGTGCGAAGCAAGACAGAACTTTCCAATTATATACATCAGATGCGGGATATGGACTATTGAAACAGTCATTCAAATTCCTACGAGACAACATTGATTTCAGGTCAATTGGGGAAAGTTTAACAGGTAAGAAGTTATGATTAGGGTTTTTAGAAGCATTCTAGTAATATGGGATCTTAGGGTATAAGGCAAAGTCTCTGCTCATGGTCAGAGACTATGTGTACTCTCGAATAAGAATTGCATGCAAGATTAGTTCTAAGCAATCATCAGATTTCAAGTGTGGACATTTAGGGCCGGTATGGTTTCCTGGATTTTCAATCCTATGAGAATTGATATTTCCTGAAATATGGGTGTATGCTGTTTGGATTGCATCCAATAGAGACTAAAAAAATGCAATTCACTGTTTGGATTGCCAAGAGTATATATTTTTTTCTAAATTTTTTGTATTTTTTATGAATCAAACCTATTTAATGGGAATAGATCCCGGGCTTAATTGGTTAGTTTGCAGTAGTAAGAGCTGTCCATAGTACAAAGAATTCCACTAGTGATGGTACGTTGTACATGAGTTTTTACTTAGTAGTTCCCATGATTAAGGTGTCCTTGGGTAGGGCCATGTCTTTCGCCTGGAGGTATTCTACATGGGATTCGATCCTTCCAGTCATGAACTCATGATGTTTGTCCTCAATATACAGTTACAAACCACGTTAATCTACACATTTATTTACAATATTTATCGGTATTTGAAATACCAAAATTTATTTTTTTGTATTGGAAACGGAAGTGCATGTAAATATTTAGATATGGAACACTTTTTTTTTTAATAATAAATAAGAAAAGGACTTTTTATTAATAAATAGCAAAAGGAAACGGTTTTTATGAGTCCATATAGAAATGAGTCACCCTTTACAAATTTATTTTTGAGATGGATTTTTGAATTTCATTAATCTCTAACTTGGAGATCATGAATATGAAAGATAAATAATTATGAAATTAGAAATAATAAATCTATTAAGAAAACATTTGGACGGTTAATTCCAATTGTTTTTAGATGGACCACCTATTTGTATCCATCTTTAAAATGGATGCTTTATACCTTGGGACCGCATATTGTAGAAATGCGGTTCAGCTGGCATGTAACAATTTTCCATAACAAAATCACTTGAAATATAAGTATTTTTAGTGCCCAAATCTCTTTTTCAGAACTAATACTTTTAAGGATGCAGTTTGTAAAAGCCTCAGCTTTATGAAAGTAAAATAAACCCCCACCTCGAATCTTCATCCGGAAAACACTTTGGGCATTGGAAATTTCCATGATGGTTCTAAAATCAATTTTCAATGCCGACTACAAAATTTTAAGTTAAAAAAAAATGCATATTTTGTGGATTCGTGAACACTTATTTTGAGGTTGAAATATGTGAAGAAGTCTCAGGTTTCTTTAATTGTATAAATGCATAAACTTGTCTTTTATAGACAAATTACAGATGGGAAAATATAGAAACAAATCACATAAACCTAAACTATATCCAGAATTATCATAAAATACGATATTGTACCTACCCTTCCTATATTTATTGATTATAATATACATATTCCATATTAACCTGATACACAATGTATAATTTCCTTTCACAAAAGAGACAATCTAGATAATTTGTTACAATATACACTATTTGTAGGGTTTAAAGTCCTAATTTTTTTTTATCACAACCATACTAGTCAAGGCTAAAATGATAGATTTCAAGGTTTGTTGACGCTAGAATGGCAATTTCGGTGAGTTTTGAGGAGGGGTTTTACTTAATTTGAAAGGGTTGCAATCTTATGGAACCACTTTCCTACTTTTAACAGTATTTTAGAATAAATACTCCCTTAGGTTCTCTATGTGCAATTGATGTCATATATACATATATATGTTTATTTTCAATGAAAAAGGGCAAAAAACCCTTTCCCAGCTAATTTACCCCAAAGAAAGAAAGAAACAAAAGGCCCTTACAGGTGGAGGGGCAAACTGAAAGTGCCCCGCCCATGAATCCAAACACGGGCATCAAAGAAGGATCGGAGCAAGAGCCAAAATCTCAATTTAATAATACTAATGATAAGATAAAAGCCCATGAAGAATGATTTGATAAAATCAGCATGTACCATTTTATATTCTTGATATGGCTATTTATGATGTCTTTTTATCTTTTATCTTACATAATCTCTCTCTCCCTCTCTCTTTTTTTTTATTTTTTTATTTTAATTTAATGTTATCAAATTCGCTTCACTTTTAACCGAAGAGCAAAGCATCTAGGTTTTCATCCAAAACGAAATGAAGGGAATTTTAAAAACAATCATTTGGATGATTTAGTTTTGTTCAATTACTTTTTTGACCTTTTTCTGCCAAATCTCGAGAGAGTAGAATTTGTTTTCAACCAAATCTCAAAAGAGTAGAATTGGTTTTCGTATACCCCCTATCTATAACTGTAATATGAAATAAATGCTCGGATTCATGGAAAGCTTGTACACCCCTCTATAAGACATAAGTCAAAAGAAAGGGATGTTTAACCCCCTCATCTTATTGATTGTTCAAATTACAATACGTATCTTTCGTCTAGTAGCCCCATTATTCAAATGGAAGATGTTAGGTTTAACCTACTTGTGAGATTTAAGAGCGAGAGAGAGTGAGAGAGATGAGGGTCAAGGGAGGTTGAGACAGCAAGAGATAGAGGGAGAAAGGGTTTCAAAGAGGAGAGAGAAGAAGGGAAGCTTTTTTTTTTGTGTTTGGATGACATGATATGATGCAAGCCAATATTATTTTTATTTTTATTTTTTATTCAATTTCAAAGAAAGTATATTGTTTTAAAATTTATTTTGTGGGGTTTTAATTTTTTACGAGATTTAGAACTTTTTTATATTTTTATTTACTATTCATTAGTTATTGTTCACAAGGTACTGTTCACGAGTACTATTTATGAATTACTGTTCACATGGTAAAGTTATCATTACAAGTTTTGAATTTAAATAAGATTTTTTTGAGCCATTTTATTATTGTATAGACATTTAATTTATTTGAACATTAAATTATAATATATAAGAGGTTTGTGAGACTTTTTCCACATGATTTTCGGAAGTTGAAAGAGAAAAAAAAGCTTAGGCTATTAGAACCTTAGTTGGGAGTGAGGAGGAAATCCTAAGTTTCTCTAAGTTCTTGCTTGTGTTTGGCCTAAATATCTTGTTGTTTTTGTTGTTCTTCAAATTTCCTTACATTAAAATCATTAGAAAAAATAAAAGAGAGAAAACTTTGTAACTTGAAAAATAAAAGAGGTAAGAATGAGGTTAAACATCCGTGTATTTTAACTTGGAGGGGGTCTATGGGTTTTCTATAAATTTCTTTAGAACTATAATTATAGGGAGGGGGTATCTATCATTTTCATTCGATTTCACTTGATTTTTTAATTTATTGATGATAATTTTTAGTGAAAATAAAAAGAGAAATATTGTTAGAAAGAATACAAATAAAGAAAATTAAAAAGACCCATGTTTCTTAAAAGGAACAAAAAACCATATTTCTCAATACACTTGTTTTATTATTTTTCTATATCATCAGCTTTTATTATCATCATAGGAGCCTTATTCCAATAATTTGGGACAAACTACATAAATTCTGCTTCGCCATTCTACTACATTGAGGGTCATTCCCTTAATCAGACCATAAATCATTAATCTTTTCTTATTACTTCCAACTATGTCCTTTGGAGACTTCCCTTTGCCCTTTTAGATCCTTTCACATAAACCAAATCATCCATTCTAAATAGTGTTACTCTATATTGACATTGTGTATGACCATACCACCTAAATCTACTTTCCCTTATTTTATCGCCTATTGGAGCTATCCTTAAGTTGTTTTGAGCGTATTCGTTTTAAATTCTATCATTCATTATCTTGCGACTTACCTATCTCAACATCCTTATCTCACTTATTATATCAATATGTTGTTTCTTGACTATCCAACATTCCATTCTATGAAGTATGATTGGTCTTGCAACTGTTCTATAAAATTACCCCTTAAGTTTCATTAGTATGTGATGATCACATAAGACTCCATAAACACATCTCCACTACATCCAATCATAGCTTCAATTATACGAGCAACATTTTTTGC
The DNA here is from genome assembly GCF_000471905.2 of Amborella trichopoda. The sequence goes on from NW_006499827.1 coordinate 2,117,558, forward strand.
AATCTCTACTTTTTATAGATTATCGACCCCAGATATAGACAATAATATTTTTGATGGTACTTCTTGGCCATCAAATCTTAACTAATTCTTTTGCTCCTATTATTGCTAAACTTGTATTTCACATATTATGTCTTGGTCAGGTAGCTTTTAAAACCTTTGGATTCTAAAACATCCTTCCAAAAATCTAATGTTGCATTTATTTCGTCAATGGTTTCATCAATAAAAAATATATCATATGTAAACAACATACACTATGTGACCTCATTTTGTAGTTGGCTAGTTAACTTATTTACAACTAACACAAAGAGATATGGGCTCAACAAATCCCTAGTGTAGACCTACTGTCACTGAAAATTCATTTGTCTCTCTACTAGTCTTCATATTATTTATAGCGCCATCATACATATATCCCTAACTATGTCAATTTATCCTAATTGGATTCCTTTCTTTTCTGGTACTTATCGAATTATCTCTCTGTCTCTTTTAAAAAAAGAAAAGTATACAAATAGACAATTTACGTTTAGTACAAGGAGAGCATAATCAATATCGTCCGTGAGATTTTAAATTAGGCGGCTATAAGTCTATTTTTAATTAGACTCGAAGTTAGAAAAAAGAAAAGGAAAAATTCTTGAACTACATGGCATATCTCAAGCCATCAAATTTGACATTTAATGGTTAGGTGTGATTCAAACCTCCTTGTAACAATGGTAAATATTCTCATAGTATACAATCCTTGAAAAAATAAAAATAAAAATAAAAATTTAAGCTTTCTCCAGGATAAAATGCCCAAGTTTTTACCAAATTGGACAAAGTGTGGAAATGCTAAAGTTTTGTCTAAATTGCCGAATGACAAAAGGGTGTGGTTTGTAAGAGGTTGACGCCCTAACCAACCAAAGTAAGGCCCACCTTTAAATAATGTCAAAATATGTTGTTTCAATATCAGAAATCTTTGTGACAGCTTCACAATTTATTTTAATATCTAATTATAAAATAAAAATAATAAAAAATAATATACATCGAGCAGATCTATGAACACTTTGAAAATATTTAAAATTGACGGTTTAGATAATAATACATCACAAGCTGCACTATTTCCAATGAGAAAAGTACATATAGAGCCGAGGCTTAAACAATCAAATTTGAGCCTACCTCAAAAATTTCACTAGAAGAGGTTGTTTTGATGCCCAAATATATTCAAATTGATCATCTCGACATCAAGAAGCATAGACACGAGAAAAAAATGGATTGAAGTTTTAGAAATAGTGTATTTTGTAACGCATTTTTGGACCGTCAATTTTCAAGATTTTCATGTTTTCATAGATCTCTTGATCTACATTATTTTTGAACCTTTAAACTTTATAAATAAATATAAAAATATATTTTAAGGCTTTCACAAAGATTTCCAATATTGAAACCACATTTCTCGATATTATTTGAAGGTAGGCTCTAATTTGATTGTTTAGAGCCTAGGCTCTATACAAACCGCACATATTTCCAATACTCAAAATTTATTTTTTCTCATATCCATACAGGTCAAGATGATCGAATTGAGTTTTTCCATTTCATATTGCTTGTAATTCATTGCCAAACCAAACTAGCCTGTTTTAATGTTAACATTGCTTTCACTCTTATTAATTCCTTGCCAAACCAAGGAAGCCTGTTTTATTGTTATCATGGTTTTCACTCTTATTCCCAATGGGGTTGGCGTGTCCAGAGGAGAGAGACAGAGAGGGACATGCATTTCATAAAATGCCCCAACCCCCAAGCACACGAAAATTCATATGAAAAGGGTGGTTTGCATAATTAAATGCCCCAACTAAATAAATGTACATAGTTTTGCCCTTTTTTTAGATTGATAAGCTTCCTCCAACTTAAACATTGATTACGTTTTTTTTGTCTTTTATCTATTTTTGGACAGGTTGGTTGGCATTCACACCTAACCATGGATGTTAAATGTTGAGTGCACATGACACATGAAGTACAATGAAAACTAACAAAGAAAGTATGCCTTTTTGCCAGAAGGTTTGGCTTTGGAAGTTAAATATTCCAAATATGTTAGCTCCATTGGGGGTATAGAATGGGCGGCTTCCATCCTTTCCCCCCATTTTTGGAGAAGGTATATTAGAATTAAAATGAGTCTATTAGAATATTTTATACGTAATAAGAACATTCAACTTTTTTTCTTTAACTTGAATTATTTTAATTTTTGTGGAACCGAAATCTTAGCATATTGATGGAGGATTCTTGATTACTAGTAAGTAATTAAGGTTGAATAATAGATCTATCTGATTCGTACCACAATTAGAAATTAGTTCTAAAAATGGGAAAAAAATGTAAGCCACCCCGTCCATACCCCTCCATGAAGTCGAAAGGTTTGGAATGTTTGGCGTTCGAAACTGAAACTTCCACCAAAACAAACATGCCCGAGTATTTATAAATTTTAGATGAAAGCAATAAAATGAGCCAGGCTCATTGTAGTTACAATGAGATCGGCTCGTGTATCTGTGGTGGTTTGGCAAGGAATTATGTCGGCTCCCATCCATTCGAGATGCGGATTATAGAAAAGCATGCTATGATCCATATGACCATAAAATTGGTCTCTGAAGTGTGATCTCCATCCAGTTGATGGACGGTTCCCAAGAAGTTTGGAGCCACCAAATCGTGGTATGACCCAAGTGGTAGGTCCCTAAATTTGTCCATCACCATCCATCCATGAATTGGATAGTGATAGCTACTTGTTGTAGGTTTCCTAAGAGCATATCATAGGCCACTTACTAAATGCAAAGAATTGCCCCACTGAATAATGGTCAAAATAAGTGAGACTCGTCAAAGTCGCCTCCGTCTGGTTGATCAGATCCTTCTTTTAAAAATAGAAGAAATAAGTTGGGGGAATGTATGTCAAGAGTCTATTTATTTTTGGCAAGAAGGTGACATTCGTTCCTAACCATTAGATTTGAAATCTGGACACTAAGAATGAGCAAAAAAAAGTTCGAAAAAACTTTAATTGAACATTGTGCACAATGACACACTCTTAGTCATTTGATTTTATATTTGGCGGAGAGAAGTGAGTATAATCGCCTTGTGTCAAAAATAAATGGTCGCACTTTATACTTGCTCATAAGCACATTGTTGCATGTATGGGAATAAAATGTCAGACTAGATCATTATGCATGCTATGTTGTGTTCGTGCTTATACTTAATTTTTTTCATAATTAAGTCTTAATTATGCAATTTGGTCTGAATTTTATTTCATAAAAAGGGCTAGTTTTATGGCGCGGATAATTTTGGGTAACATTTGCAACATTTGGTAATTCAGTATTTGGGGAAATAATATAAGCAAAAAATATTTGGTAATAGTAGTAGTCATTTTAAAAGTCTTAAGTAAAATGTTAAATATAATTATAAGAATTGGAGAAATAATAATATATATATATATATATATATATATATATATATATA
>NW_006499827.1:2121787-2137745 GCF_000471905.2 Amborella trichopoda
CCATCTAAAAAATAAGATTGATTAATAGGTCTGAATTTCTACATATACGGGCTTCGCTGCATAGAAACGGGTATATATATATATATATATATATTGATGTAGTTTGTATAGAGCTTAGGCTCTAAAAAATCAAATTAGAGCCTACCTTCAAATAATGTCAAGAAATGTGGTTTCATTACTGAAAATCTTTGTGATAGCCTTAAAATATATTTTCATATTTATTTATAAAGTTTAAAACTTAAAAAATAGTGTAGATCGACATATCTATAAAAACTTGAAAATATTGAAAATTGACGGTCCAAAAATGCGTTACAAAACACAATATTTTCAAAACTTGAAATCCATTTTTTTCTCATGTCCATGCATCTTGATTTTGAGATGATCAATTTGATGATATTTGGGTATCAAAACAACTTCTTCTAGTAAAAGTTTTGAGATAGGCTTAAATTTGATTGTTTAGAGCCTCAGCTCTATATAAATATTTCCATATATATACTATTCAACCAAAAAAGTCAACTACTTCACTTAAAAATAAATAAATAATGAGGCCCACATATATTGATTTAGGGAGATGAAGTCCTATGTGTGGAGAAAGGCCTCTAAGAAGACTGTGGTCCTAAAATCCATGGCTACTAAATTACTAGGGTTTGGCGTACCAAATTTTGGTGGCCACCACCCTAGAAATAGTTGAGCATTGATATCATCCCACTTTGCTTCTTGGTTTGAACCTCTTGTTATTGGCATGTGAACTCCCCCAAAACAAACCTCTATGCTTCTCAACACGTGAGAACATGCTGTTGCCTTATATGGTACTTTACACCTCTTTCTCTCTATTTTTTCTCTTTCTTCAAAATACATTTAGAGAGAAAGAAAAGAAAGAAATTTCTGTCTTTAGTCCATGATAGTTTTCATTTATAGTAAAAGATGTTCGTATAATCTTTGAGCTTTATTTTTGAGAAGCATGTGAAAGGAGTACATATCTGTACTTGCCGGCCTCATGCTGTTCATGTCGGTCCCAAACCTCAATAAAAGCGAAGAGTTGTGCTAGGTAGACAAACAATATAAAACTTTATCACATTGTTTCATGAACCCTGAACGCATATGGCAAAATAAAACTTAAGTAGCGTACTCCAAATAATTTGAGTAAAACTCCAATGATGATGATGTAAAAAGAGATAATAAGACATCATTTATGAGAGAAAGGGGTTTATCTTGCTAATACAAACGTTATAACAAGAAAAGCCGTTATGCAACAACATGATTTTTCCTTTTAGCTAGATGCCAAACTTGTTCTTGGATAGTTGGATGGATAAGGGGCATAATAGTCTTTTCTAGATATTTCAAAAGCTTTTTTTGCAGGATCCAACTGTCTTTTTCTTAAAGAGATGGAGATGTTTTGTCATTTTCTTCTTCCAACTTGGGGTGGAACCCACTTCAAACATGATTGAACACGTATGACAATTTCTCGCTTTTCATCCTATTTGACACAGTCGCATCAGCCCGTGAATTTGACCAATTATACCCTTCTCTTCTTAGATATTATACTTGTGTGCCCCCAAATTTCTCATTTTTTCTAAAATGCTTCAAAAAAAAAATACAGTTTTGCGGCTAATAATAACATCTTAAAAAAAAGACTTGATACAAGACCATATACTTTTAGTACAAAAATGTCACAATTACTTATAAACATTCAATGTAAAATCTGATATCTTGGGTTTATTATAAAATATAAAAAAATTTATTTTGAACTTTGAGTTTGGTCAATGAAATAAATATAATTCCCCAACTTCACATCCAATGATCATGATTAATTGTGACCATATTGTATTAAAGATAAATATTCCCATTGTATATTTTGTCTCAAAAAAAAGAAGAAGAGGAATTTACTCCAAGTCTCCAAATTAGGAGGAGAAAAAAATCATTTTTCACCTATTACTCAAAGAGCATGTATACTACGCTCTCGTAGGAGTATATTGCGCATCTACTCCCTCACCCGAAAGACCTAATTGGGAGGATATTTTCAGTTCGAAAATATGGAAACCACCTAAGTATTACTACATGATTATTCCCAAAGTAAATAAATAAATAAAATTAAATTTTGAGTTTTTTGAAACTTAGATCTCACCCTTCAAATATTAGATGGTATCTTTATTCAATCCGGAGGAGGCATTATATTTTTTTCTAGTGCATATGGGTTCCAATTCTTAATCTCTTTTTAGTAAAGTTAGCTTATGGATTGAAGATGTTACATTCCCTAAATTTAGAGTCCTAAATTGACTCACGTAATGGATTTTACACAAGGGAGTAACTGGATACTATACTCTCATGGGAGTATAAATTTTTTTGGCTTACTCAAATATTGTGAAGAAGCCGTCAAGATAAATTTTTTACTAAAACTTATAACCACATAATTTTTTTTTTATTATTAAATTTTTTAGACCGAAATACTATACACTTGGATATAATTAACGTTAGACACCTGTGTTGTTGTCCGAATAACATTGCTCAAAGGGAAAGTTACTTGGAATGTGAACCTCTCATCCACTTGTTTGTTTTGGACGGCGGCCTTCAACTCACTTGGTATAATTTAGTACTATGTGGGGAACTTCTCTGAGTTTTGAAATAATCAAACTCCAAAAGGAAGAGTGATTTGAATTTGGGGACAATGACCCATGAATGCCATCTGTAATTCTTCGTTAATGTTGACAACTAAAATATATTTGCTTTCATAGTTGGGAATTCTTTGATCCTCCACCCATTTGCACTTCAGCTCTCAAAAGAGAAGAGAGCAACAAAAGAGAGACAATGACATTTATATGTCATGAGCATGCCTAAAGATATTTCTCCTTGCGAGTCCAAAATTGCTTTGCCCAAACAGAATGGATCTACTGGGTGCATCATCCACACACTCAACCATGTCAGATTACCAATATGGATCGGTATGAATTGGCATCTTAAAAAATGTTAAAAATTAAAAATAAAAAAATTAGAAAGGGTTCATGGGCCGTGATTTACTAAGATACCTAAAAATATATTAGAAAAGCTAATAAAAAAAAATAAATGAGGACGGTTTTAGGCTGCAGATCGAGCCGGTACCGATTTCTCCCCAGACTTATATTTGATTCCCAATCTGGACCGCATTTTCCAAATAGTGTGCCAAACTATACCTCGCCTTTTGTTTTGAAAGAGGTGACAATGACAAATTGACAATAATTCTTTAAGCTAGTCATTCTGAAGCGACACACTTCAGAGAGTAGGTTGTGAATCAACACAGGGTGTGAATCAACATGTGTTGAGAGTAGATCATTGTGAGGCAAAGGTTTTGGAGCTTACCTAAGTGCAATTCCATTGCATCTCATCATGGGTGTTAGGCTTGGTAATCGGGTTTGGATCGACCCGTCAGTCAGTTCCAAACTTAATGGACTCAGAAGGTCGAATCGGTGTTCATGATATGGACTCAACATTGGGATCGGGTTGGGTTTAGGCCTAGCGAATCGGTGTTCAATATGTGGACTGGATCAGGTGGGACCCAACCTGATTGGACTCAACATGGTGTGTGTGCACACACACATAATGGGTTTTACTAATGCTTAACACGCTATGAAATCCCTAATGTCAAATTATGGATTTGTGTGGGGGTTTATGTTTTATTCTCACATGTGTACCATGGCTTAACCATGCAGGTTGATGACCTAGTCAAGTAGGGGTTTGAGGAGTTATTGGTTTTGTTGCAACGGTTAAAAGTTTTTATCTCTAGAAACATCGGGTAGCTGCATTATTGAAGGAGATTCTATGAACGCAATTAATTTGTGCAAGAAGGAGTAGCGTATTCCATGACAACTAAGGTCTAGCTGGTTGCAAATTATGGATCTGGTGGCTCCACTTTCAGTTTCTTTTTGTCATGTCTTTCGCGAGGCAAATTCCTTGGCTGACTTTCTAACTAAATGAGCGGCCTCTTTGTCCGCTTTAGCTATTTCCTTTGATGTAATTTATTTTGAATAGATTTTATAAATAAAGTAAAGAATATTTATATCTATAAAAAGTTTGATTTAATTTTCTATGACATACCTATGTCATATGTTTCTTTATTTATTGAAGTTTCATAATTCTTGACAAAAAAAGAAAACAAAAAAAAAGCATTCTACAAAAAAAGGCTAAATTCAAAAAGGGGTATGAAACACCACAGTTACTTTAGATTCCCTTTTATTTATTCCACAGTCATAAATTGAATACATGAATTTTATCATTGAAAATGATATTGTTAATATTTTCACTATAGGACAAGGGTAACTATAAAGTAAAACTCTATGGATTTTATTAATATAAATGCATTTTATTGAAGATTTTTAAAAATATCCATCTCAAGATGAAAAAAATACAATTTATTTTTTAGAGAAAATATCCATCTCAAGATAAAATATCTTTACTCGTTTTATAGTGATAGAATTAATAAAAGGCAACTAAAGTAATTTTGACAGTCCACACTCCACACCATTTCCTAAGCATAACTTATAGGATTTTATGGGGTTGATGAAGCAATAACAAGTGGTTTCTAAATGCCTTTATCCATTTCAACACAATCAACAATGAGTATCACAAGCCAAAATGCAAAGCTTGAAGCCAAGGCCCTCATTGCATATGAGCTTGGTGGGCCATGCATCGATGTTGAGGTGACTCGGACCGGCCAGGTCATAGATGAGTTTAAGCAGATGTGGAAGAGAACATGAGTCACGATCATGTTTGATATATGGGAGGAGAGAATCTTACTTGATCCATTGGTGTATTACCCATATGGAATGGTGGTCCATAGCAGTGCAATAGCCACATGAGTAATGAGAGATGATAAGTTGTTATGTAGATTGTTGAATAATGTGGTGAGGCAAATTAGTAAGGAGCCCTTAGTTTAGATTATGAAATCAATAAGGGGGATTTAGTTCAGATTATAATTGATAATCCAAAGGGTTACATCAGCATAGGGAAGAAGCTCATAAGCTCATGAAGTCGATGAAGCATTTGACATGAAGCCATTGTGCCCTATTGCATTGACCTCATGCTAGAAGATATTGTCAAGCTCAAGAGTGTAAAAGGGATCATGGACATGGGGGAGACAAAATTTATATGGTGGATGCCAATATGAAGCCTGATATAGTGTCAATTCATCAAGCAAGCCATTGAAAACACATTTTAATTCTCTACTAAGGTAGTGTTAGTGGATTATAGATGGGACAATTTATTGAAAGAAAGACTTATGTGATCTTGTTGGGGGATATTTTATTTTATTTATTTATTTATTTATTCTATTTTTCACTTTTTTTTTTTTTCTTTTGGCAAAGATCACTTATAAGTAGTCTTATTACAATAACTCTTGTTTTAAAGAAAATAAAATTGACAAATCCAAGATCTTAAAAACCTTGATGCCACTAAACCGATTTTCTTTAAACAAAGAAAATAAATACAATTCTTGTGCTTGAGAATATAAAGACAATATAATTAAATGTGGCAAGAAACAAAAAAAGCGTGCCAGAGATTATCTCAACCTGACTTATTACACCCCACACCGAGTCACCACGATACGTTGGCACGGGATCAATGATCAATCTTCAATCCCAACCGGGCTTATTACACCCCACACCGAGTCATCACGATACGTTGGCACGGGATCAATGATCAATCTTCAATCCCAACCGGGAAAACAAGTTTAGGCCAAATCCTCCAATGGAACTATAAACTCCTCTTAGATCACAAATCTCAAACTTAGGTTCAAAACCTAGTTCAAGAGAGATAGCATCTACTTACTACTACTCAACCCTTTGGATCAACACTACCACAACATAAGCCAAAAGAGAGAGAGAGAGATAGATCTAGGTGGGGCATGCCCTCTCTTACAAAACTTTAGAAGAGAGAGATAACTTCTAGGTTGGGGCGTGCCCCCTTAGGCTTTTTAGAGGGAGAACTCATAGTTTGGGGTGTGCCTCCCCCTTAACTTACCAACTAGAGAGAGAGATATTTAAAGAGAGAAGAGAGATTTAGTTGTAGAGATTTGGGTAGGGATTAATTCTTTTTTTATAGTGCTTTAAACAATATTAGGGTTTTTTAGGGTTTTTTTTGGCTTATATTTTCTTGTGAGATTGAATATGAACAATTGCTTTTGGGTGACTTGTGGGATGAGAGATTTGAGCCCTCTATTCCATAGATGGACTATCAACATCATGGAAGATGCTAGAACGTTTATCCCCATTTCCTAAACTATTTTCCCATCAATAAAAAATTAATTAAATAATTTCAAATATAATATTGTGCATACCAAAATAATGCACAAGCCTTCTCATGCTTTTAAAAAAATCCATTCAAACCTTCCTCAGGGCAAAGGCTTTCCTAAACATTACAAACCTTTTTCTTCAAGTCAAATCTTGATCTAACAAATTGGAAAGCTCCTTAGAGTGGGGCGTGCCACCCGAGGTGGCACTCATGGGCTCCACCCATATTGCAATGGTGGGCCCATACGCTTATTGGGCCTCCCATACAAAAATGAATTAATTAAAAGTTATATGATTGTTAAAAATTAATAAAATTCAATATGAATAATTAAATCGATCTAAAATCAATATACTGCTTTTATAAATCCAAATAAAACATCCAAAGATATAGAAAAATTCAAATTATAATTCTAAAAACCATATATAATTAAAAGAAATATAATTAAATTCATTAGATGGGAAAAAGATCCATATAGTTTAGGAATTAAATAAATAAATGTTGGGGCAATCCACCTTCAACTATAGACTACGGTCTACACTTGCTTTTATCAAAACGATCCAAAGTCCATGCAGGGGCTTATTAATGGATCACAAAAGTCTGGCAAATGAGCCAAGAGGTCATAATCCCAGTTTGTGGATTTCAGATTCTCCCTTAGAGATGTACCAAGGTTATCTATACTTGATGTGACCACAACCCCTATGACGCATAGGGGTATCTCTCTCATATGTATAAGCTTTATCCTGAAAGGTGGTCACTTTCTTGAAATGACTATTATATGCATGCCCTGTGATGGCTCGTGGATGAGGCTTTGAGCCCCGTCTTTGAAGCCCACCATCATACACAAGGGTCACATAGTCCCTCAATTCACTCATACGACCTCATCAATGGATGATCTATTAGAACCCTGATCAGATAGTTTTCTATGCCTAGGTAACATAGGTTTTTTCCAATCGACTGGCCTAGCTCATCAAGCTCAGTTCGGTATCAGCAAATATCGTTTGCTTAGTATGGTCCACATAAGACTATAATCCCATTGAGTTTATGTTCTATTATATCAAAATGTTTATTACAAGCACTCATAAGGCCTTTAATGGCCACACTCACACGACATTTCCCACTTGACATTTGAAAGCCTTACATTCTTTCTTCCTTACTTTCTCTTATCTCCATTTCTCTTACATGTCTTACATAAACATTAGGGGCAACCCTCTTTGTCAGAGGATCTGCAATCATCAGTTATGTGGATATATAACTAATCTCGATGTCTTTAAATCTCACATCATTCATCAGGTGATAGAAACATGGTTTTATATGCTTGGAGTTCTTATGGAATCATGTCTCTTTTGATACGCATATCACCGTCGTGTTGTATAGTGGTTTAGAATGATTTTCTATAAAGACTTAGTGGACCTTGTAAGACTATGGGGCTAAAAAACCATATTCATAGACTTAGGTTTTTATCAAATCATCCAATTTAATTTTAAAATACTATCATTTTTCTACATTCACCTTTAATTTCCTACCAAGACAAGTTCATGACCACAAAAACAAATTATAAAGACCATCTTATAATTTTATCCAAAATAAAGCATGATTAAAGAATGATTATCAAAATATTGATAAATTATTTCTTTTTAGTAAGCATGGAGACTTTATCAAGAGATCATCGTCACATACAACATATCATATTATTGGACATTATTGGGAGGATGGTCACTAAGACCAAGTTCCATCAGAATATTCCATTCGTACTTACATATTTGAATGAGCCGCACCCATCTTTTGTGTTTCATACTTAGAGCTCAAAGCCTTTGATCAAATCACATCTCCATGTGTATCACTACCTTAAGTCGTTCATACTCTAGCACAAGGAGGCACTAAAATACAGGGTATTCATAAACTGGCTTTTTCAAATTTGTTAACACTTATCACTTAATGTCCATACATATTCATAAAACAATTAGCCAAAATATAACCAAGTATATTAAACATAAAAAACTACTGAATCTTCTTTCCCTATTTGACCTTACCATGTAATGTGGGATAGATTTCATACCTTAAAACCTAAAACTATGTAGTGTGGTACTTGGGATTTTTTGATTCATTGCTTTTACTTGTTTGATAAGCTTTTGTGATATTGGAAGAGCACGCAACTGATGGAGAAAATATTGGTCATCGGTTTCATATGTCAGGATGTGTCCATCTCTTCGGCTCGTGGATTCTCTTTTTTTCACATCGCGAAGAAATACTCTTCTTCATCCTATCATTTCAAATATCATAAATTTGATTCTCCCACTGATTTTTAACGTTTATTTGCTATCAACAAGTCTTTCTATGTATCTCTTCATTTTGATGAATCCAATATGTTTTTATAAGTATTGTGTTTCTTCTCTTTTTTGCTATTCCTAGATTGAACACTCTTCATATAGAGTGTCATATCTCGCCAACTCTGCATTACCTCTCTCTGAAGTTTTACTATAATAAACCATACTCATAACATACTATAAAACCTTTTTAAATGAGACCTAAAATATCTCCATAATTAGGAGTCAAAAGATGTGCTTTAACATGCCACATGTTTTAATTTATTGCAGAATAGAACATGAGCATTCCATGATAAAAATATGACATCGCTCAACTCATAAAAAGTTTATCTTTGAATCTTTTTGAGTATCGAAATAGACTAAAAAATATAAAGTAATGCTTAGTTTTATCCCTAAATCACACCGTTTAGTGAGTCTACATTTTAGTGATATTTACGTCACAATGTAATTTTCTCAGCAGAAAATCAGGTTGAGCACCTCTCAATAAAAAATTTATTTCTTTCAATCCTCAAAGAATTTATTCCTGAAATCTTTTGTGTTGAAAACTAGACTCAAAATCAAATCATAACATCATGGTGTAAATCCCAAATAATAGTTTTCTTTAGAGAAATAAATAAGTAACATTCACGTCATAAAATAAATCATATTGCGGAATTCTAAGATGAATACTATCTAGTAAAATTATCCTTTTCTCTCTTTCCTCATGGAGTTTCCCTTTCAAACTAATTTGTTCGAAAGCAGACACAGAATGGTAACACATATGTTTCTACAAGCCTCGTATTACTATGTTAAGTAGGCATAGATAAATATAGTTATTCATCTCTCAACGAAGAACACACCAAATTGCAGAAAATTCAAGATGACCTCTTTTTAATCCAAAATTTGTATTCCTCTCTTTCCATATATATTTCTTTCTCAAATAAATTTTTTTAGAAACTAGACTCAGAATAGAAATCTAAAAACCTAGTGTGAGTCATAAAACATTATGTTAATAATAAAAATAAAATCATGACTTTCAAGTTGTAAACACCCCATTTTAAAACTGGCAAATTCTGTGATATTCTTGAACCCTTAGGGCCAAACTATCTTAGTAATCCCCTAGACCATAGACCACCATAGTCCATAATCTTGCCATGTGATCCAGAATCCTGCAAAATGCCATGTTTTAGTAAAAAAATCATTAAAAATGGCAAGACAACTCGTTTTGACCCAAATTTTGACAGGCAACATCACAATAGCCCGTAGATACCTCATAGAACTGAAAATTTGCCATTTTGGGTAGTTTTGGTCTGGGCGACACTATTGCCCAGCTCAAACAGATCCAAATTAGCTAATTTTTAGCTGGTAGCATCTTGATAGCCCCTAGATCTATCCAGAACTGAAAATTTTTCATTTTGGGCAGTTTTGGTTTGGGCGACACTACTGAGTCTCCCAGGCCATATTGACCCAACTCGATTGATATTTGGTAGGCAGCATCAAGATGATATCTCAAAATCACCCCAGATTGGAATCTATCGATTTGAGCAGATTTGGTTTGGGTGTTGCCCCTAGTGTCGCCCAGACCAGAGTGCCCCAAATTGGCAGTTTCCGCATGCCAACACCTCTTGGATCATTTTGGCCAAGTTTAATAGACTTGGACCATTTTGGTCTGGGCGACGCTCCCAGTGTCTCTCAAGCCTTGGACCACCAAAACGACAGTCCAGGCTGGGAAATCTTTTGGTTAGGGTATGTTACCTATTCCAGATAAATGTTTAGCTTATAAAATATCATTTCAAAATTTTTAGACCCTAGAGAGACGTATTAGACTCTGGAGAATTTAATACTCTAGAGACTCTTGAAACCTGATTAGCTTGTGTATGCCCAGAGAAAATGTAGAGATTATGAGACCTAAGAAAAACCTAGACTTAGGATCAATGCTTTAGGCCACTTGTAGCTCTTAGATCAGGAAATCCATCCAATCATGCCAAAGCCTGGTCAAAACCTGGAGAGAGACAAAGAGGATGTATGACATAAACTCAATCGATCCTGATACGGGTGATGCCTCAAATCCTCTGGAGTCCAGAGCCAACTTGCCCGGTCTAGTACATTTTTAGTCTTTATTATGTTTTTTTATACTTTTATTTATTTCATTAAAATTAAATGAGTTTTATTCATTTTTACATAGTATTTCGTATTTCGGATCAATGCTGTCTTTGCCACTGATCTGAGTGCAGATATGCTTATTTATGAGTAGATCTGACCTCAGATCAGAATTTGGTTGTCCCACTCTCTATCACATTTTTAAAAAAATCAGTTTGTGGTGTTTAGATCTAAGGGATCTTCTTCTGGACATCTCTCTGATTTGTATCGTAAACACAAGTCATTGAAATAGTTTTTGTTGTAGAAAATAGCACTTGTGTACCTTTTAATAAATTGACCATATCTTTCAAACCACAAATGGATTTCTTGATGAATTTTATTTGAAATTAGACTAAATTTGATGAGTTACGGTCAAATTTAGCTAGAAATAAAATCATGTGGTTGGTGGGAAAAATCACAGAACTCAATGGTCAGTTTTTGAATTTTGCAGGGTTAGAACTGACACATTTCATTAATGAGTCCATAGCTCTCAATTCCCTTAGGATCTCCACTGAAATTTTGTAGGTAGATCCTACTCGAAAAAAACATAATATTACTGAAGTTTGCAATAGAAAAATAGCTCATTATCTTCTTCATATCACTGCTCCAAAATAACACAGAATACCCATTCTGTAGAGTGACCTTTTTGGTGTTTGAATATTCCAATAATTCTTAACCGGGGGTATATTACTTGACCGCAAAGGTCATTAGCTTTCCTATATCTCATTCTCAAGCTTGATATAGAATCAATAAAGAGAAGACAATGAATGATATCAAGTATCAATAGCTCTGATACCAATAAAAAAAAGACTAGTGTGATATTATCGAGGGATATATATTTTTTATTTTTCTTATTTTCACCCATTTTCTTTTCTTTGGGCAAAGATCAGTACAAGTAGTCTTATTACAATAACTCTTGCTTCAAAGAAAATAAAACTAACAAATCCATGATCTTAAAATCCTCGATGCCGCTAAACCAATTTATTTAAACAAAGAAAATAACCACAATTCTTGTTATTGCGAATATAAAGATAATATAACTAAATATAATAAGAAACAAAAAGAGAGTGCTTGATGTTACCTCAACCGAACTTATTACACCCCACCCGAGTCACCATCATTCAATGGCATGGGATCAACGATCAACCTTCAATCTCAACCGGGAAAGCAAGTTGTGGCCAAACCCTCCAATGAAAGTATGGACTCCTCTTAGATTAAAAATATCACACTTAGGTTCAAACCCACAAAACCTAGTTCAAGAGAGATAATATCTACTATTACTACCCAACCCTTAGGATCAACACCACCACAACATAAGCCAAGAGAAGGAGATAGATCTAGGTGGGGCGTGACCCCTCTTACAAAACTTTGAAAGAGAGAGAGAGAGATTCTAAGTTGGGGAGTGCCCCCTTAGACTTTAGAGAGAGAGAGAGAGAACTCCTAGGTTGGGGGAGTGTCTCCTTTTAACTTAACAACTAGAGAGAGAAATATATATTTAGAGAGAGAAGAGAGATTTTGTGTAGAGATTTGGGTAAGGATAAATCCATTTTTTATAGTGTTTTGAATAAGATTAGGGTTTTTTAGGGTGTTCTTTAGCTTGATTCTTTTTGTGAGATTGAATATGAACTATTTATCTTGGGTGACTTGTTGGGTGAAAGATTTGAGCCATTCATTCCATAAATGGGTCATTAACATCATGGAAGGTACTAAAATCTTTATCCCCTTTCCTAAACCATTTTTCCATCAATAGAAATTAAATAAATTAATTTCAAATATAATATTGTGCATACCAAAATAATGCACAAGCCTTATCATGCTTTCAAAACAATCCATTCAAAACCTCTTCAAGGCAAAGGCTTTCCTAAACATCACAAACCTTTTTCTTCAAGCCAATGCTTGATTTAACAAAATTGGAAAGCTCCTTAGGATGGGGCGTGCCACACTAGGTGGCACTCATGGGCCGCACCCACAATACAATGGTGGGCCCATATGCTTATTGGGCCTCTCATGCAAGAATGAATTAATTAAAAATTATATGATTTTTAGAAATTCATAAAATCTAATATGAATAATTAAATAAATCTAAAATCAATATCTCTATTTTTATAAATCCAAATAAAATATTCAAAGATCTAGAAAAATTCAAATAATAATTCTAAAAATCATATATCATTTAAATAAACATAGTTAAAATCATTAGATGGGAAAATGATCCATATAGTCTAGAAATTAAATAAATAAATGCTGGGGTAGTCTACCTTTAACTGTAAACGATGGTCCACACTTGCTTTATCAAATCGACCTAGTGTTTTCCATGACCTATAATCCATGTAGAGGCTCATTAGTGGGTCACCAAAGTCTGGCCGATGAGTCAAGGGGTCCCAATTTGTGGATTTCAAGTTCTCCCCTAGAGAACCAAAGTCATCTAGACATGATGCGACCATAACTCCTATGGTGCATAGGGGTATCTCTCGCACATGCATAAGCTTCACCCTGAAAAGCTGTTCGCTTTCCTAAAATGACTATCATATATGCAACCTGTGTGATGGCTCGCGGATGAGACTTTGGCCCCCGCCTCTGAAGGCCATCATTACACACAATGGTCATATAGTCCATCGACTTACTCATCTGGGCATACCCCGACTTCATCAAGGGATGACCTATTAGAACCCTTATCGGATAGTTTTCTATGCTCAGATAACATAGGTTTTTCCCAACCGACTGGCCTAGCTCGTCAAACTCAGTCCAGTATTAGCAAATATCGTTTTCTTAGTATGGTCCACACAGGACTACACTCCCATTGAGTTCATGTTCCATTATATGAAAATGTTTATTACAAGCACTCATAAGGCCTTTAATGGCCACACTCACCCAACATTTATTCGGTAGGCCAATTACATAGTCGGTAAATGATTTAGAAAAATTAGCATTTTAAGCATTTAATGCTTATACCCATTTCAATTTTGTCAATCTAATTATGCTTTATAAATGATGAGGGTTCATTTGACCGTGAGATCTTTTCTTAAAATATTTGTTTATTTAGGTTTCTTCCTCAACCAAAGATTCTAGTATGAGTTAGAATAATTACTTTAACTCGGATCTTGGAAGAGGATAAATATTGCATAGAGGGATTTGAAAGGAGCTGAAGGAGATAGATTAAAGCTTTTGATTAAAGCTTTTCAGAGGCAAGAAACAATTGTTTTGTGATTCTTATTTTTTATTTGGTATATTTGTACATTAAGCCTTATTTTTTCTTAAACCTTCTTTATATATACTGTGAAAGGGAAAGTATATATTATCTACTATGTTAATATGGAAGGTGTATATTGTATTCGGTATTTATAGTAAGTATAGGTATATCATAGGTGCCTGTGATTTATTTCTATTTTTATCATCTGTATTTGTCTATAAGGCAAGCTCATATATTCATATTAATTAATAGATACTGAGTCTCTTTAGAGAAACTTGAGACTTGTCACATGATATTGGAGCCAGATTCATCTCACTGTGTATATTTCTGTAAGATCGAGTCTGTTACTCGATCTTATTAATTTATGTATGATAAATTATGTTGTTTTGTTACTCGATCATGTTTGTCTGTCTGCAAGGTGCTAAATTGATCACGGATATTCACTAAGTTCTGTTGGCTCTTCCAAGTGCTATTCTGTTTTCTCGTGTCTCAACTGTTTTTCAGTCTCTGGAGAAGATCTGAAGTTTTTGTCTGTTGCTCAAGCCTACTCTATTTTAGCCTTTTTTTTTTTTAAAGCTTGTTGACCTGTCGTCGCTTGAGCCTGCCATGTTATGTTGTTCCTCTGTGCTTGTTGATCGAGCAATCTGAGCATGGAAACCACTGCTTCTACTGGTCACACTATGCAACTGAAGATTCAACTGCTCTTTCACAACTTAATGTTCAAACTCTACCTGCTCTCTCTCATAGCATCTTGAGTTTGAGGGGGAGTGTGAAAGGGAAAGTATATCTGGTCAACCAGGTTAATATAGAAGGTGTATATTTTATTCAATATATATGAGAAGGGTAGATACAATATTTTGTATTTTATGGTAATTCTAGGTGTAGTATAGGTGTTTGTGATTTATTTATATCCTTGTCATCTATATTTATCTATCTAAGATAAGCTTGTATATTCATATTAACTAATGGGCACCGAGTCTCTTCAGAGAAACTTGAGACTCTTCACATATATGAGAGTGAGATTTGCAACTAAAAATTCTGGCATTGAGTTAGATCTAGATTAGTACTCAAGTTCTTTCTTGTGCACTATTTCCTGATATTTTAATGCCATTTAGGATATTTATTATGAGATTTTTTCCTAATATTTAGCAAAGTGTGGGTAATATATGGCAATGATCTAGAGTACAAAATCGGCCAAAGCTAATATGTTATCAGTAATGACTAGTCCAATTAGTTATTTTTGACCAGTTGGACCAACTAAACAAGATTGGGCAATTCTTATTTTAATTATATATCATTTTTTTCAGTTATTATTTTAATAAAATTATGTGTAATTCTTCAACTAATGGTCAAATTTGACTAGTTAGACCCTAGCTAGTTTGGTAGTGAGTCTGATTAGCAATATATACTGGGTGTGGTTTGCATAAGGTTGCAACAGGGTTTAAAAAATCGTCGAATCGAGCCGGACTCGCCCGATTCGACTCGAGAATCGCTATAGGACGATTCGATTCTGCACAGAAAACGACAATCACCCGTGTCCAGAGAGAACCGGACAATTCCCAATAGTAGACTCGCAATTCTGTCTGAGTCCCAATGGTAGAATCGCGAGTCACCCGGAAGAACACGGGTTGCACAGTGTTCTTCACGAGATTTTGATTTTTTTTGTCATTTGTTGATTGATTTTCAATGTTTTCAGCCTTATAAACGAATATTACAGGCTTTAATTCAAATTTCGAATCATTTTCACTCAACAAAATGAATTAAAAACTGTTTTTTATCAACAAATTTGTATCGCAGAGTGAGTTTTAGGGTTTCCGCCATTTCAGTGATTTCAATTGAAATAAAGCTTCATTTTTTGTAAAATTTCAGGCTGAGTGATTGTAAGAGTGTTGGTCAGAATTTTGTGTTCATAATTTGTGATTATCTTGGAGGAATACATATCAATTTTGAGTTTGAAGACACGGTTGCACGAAGAACAGATAAAAACTCAGTTTTTTTTTTTTTTTCTCGCCATGTGATCAAATCCAGTCAATATTTTACAAATCATGTATTAAATATATAGGGTTTT